>JAHHFK020005106.1:162500-302050 GCA_024533555.2 Aedes koreicus | reverse complement strand
TTTACGTCAGCGTCGACGTCGGGCTTCTTCCGCTTTGCCTCGTCTAGCGGACGCGCCAGCCACATCAGGGGCGTCCACTTGATCTCTAGCAGCCGGGCTTACAACTCGGAAAAGCGCTTTTTTTATCACGAGAGCGGGATACACACACGTCTGATCGTGTCGATGATCCAAGACCGAATGATAACTGTTCGCCATGCCAGGCCTGTCTTATATAATGGCATATATGGTATACCATTACATAACAGGAAGGGGGTTCTCAACGAAGGTAATGCGAATCAAATTTCATAAAAGGGGACAGTCCTCAGTTGCATTACGACAGAACAACAAGATCTACAATGAAGCTAACCTACCCCCTACACTGAATATGTGAAACACAAAATTGGTCTGCCTTGTTACAGTTCGGCTCAAATTAACTGTTAATATTTCGTTTATTGAATATCCAACGTGCTTGCTAGTTTTAACCTGGCAAATAGAGATTTATAAATGGATACTAATAAAAAAAATTGCTCATTTTCTCCAGAACGCGGCTTTTCAAGCAACGCCATGTTGAGCCGGTGCGTGGTAATGAACATTTCAATGAGCTCAAAAGAAATTTCCATCAAACATACTCTTTAGTTGGCAAATTTATTTGTTCGTCCTTAAAATACCGGGTTTTAGTTGTTAACGGAGGGAACATGGTTCGCGATTGAAATTTTCTTCTCGGTCGTCTTGGGCAGCAGGATGGCCTGAGTGTTTGGCAGCAAGTAATACTAAGATAAAAATTGACATTTGCAACGTCTTCCTCTCGAGAGTGTACACACTGAACATTGACCATAGAGCAAATTACAACGAACAACTTAACCTAACACCCAGTGGATTAGACTGGACATTTTCGTTTTGCAAAAAGTTCCACAGGCTGGAGCGGGAATCGAACCCTCACTTCATGGCAAGGAACGACGGGCGACGCCGCTAACCACTTGACCACGAAGATGATGTGGGCGATTGATTTGGCCATTTTCTCCGGGACGCGGCTTTTTCAACGCCATATTGAGCCGGTGCGTGGTAATGAAAATTTCGATGAGCTCAAGAGAAATTTCTATCAAACATACTCTTTAGTTGGCAACTTGATTTGATCGTCCTGAAAAGGACGGATTTTAGTTGATAACATGGTTCGCGATTGAAATTTTCCTCAGTGTTCTTGGGCTGCAGGACACCACTCTGTGAAATGGTCACCCCGGAGAAATTTTTTTTTTCACCTACTCGTCGTTGCGGATGGCTAGCTGCAGGTGACGTGGATGGTTCTTCTTGGTCTGGTCTTCTTGTGTTCACGGGCGGCGTTTTCTACCAACGTGCTCCGCAAACACGTCTGTCGCATGCGGATACACAGCGAGAACTGATGATTGGTCGGTCGTCCCCTCATGTTTGATATTCGTTGGCACGGTAACTGTGGCAGTATGAACCAATCAGAGCGTGGCGCAAATATGATGTCATTTTCGACCAATAGCGTTGTGCATTTAAACATTTTTCTTTAAAGTACTTTTTAATTAGTTTAAACAAATGTAATGAATTTAGTTATCAACCGGGATCCAGCCTTGATGTTCTACCGTGCGAATGAAATACTTATCGTAAAACATCTGTGGGCCAGAGAGGAGATATTATCGCTCAAAGTCTCCAAACCCGCGTAACGCTTGCGATTTCAGAAATTTTAGAACGGCGCCCCTATACAGGAATAGAAAAGAGAGACGTAAGTCCTACGTCAAAATGTTGGCCATTTTCTCCGGGACGTTGCTTTTCAAGCAACCGATGCGTGGTTATGAAAATTTCAATGAGCTCAAGAGAAATTTCAATGAAACATACTCTTCATTAGTTGGCAAATTTATTTGTTCGTCCTGAAAAGACCGGGTTTTAGTTGTTTACGGAGGGAACATGGTTTGCCATTGAAAGTTTCATCTCGGTCTTCTTGGACTGCAGGGTGGCCTTGTTGTTTGGCAGCACGTAATACTACGATACAAATTAACATTTACACCGTCTTCATCTCGAATTTGTACAGACTGAACATTGAACATAGAACGCATTACAACGAATAACTTAACCTAACACCAAGTGGACCAGTTTGTACATTTTTGTGTTGCAAAAAGTTCCACAGGCTGGAGCGGGAATCGAACCCTCACTTCATGGCAATGAACGACGGACGACGCCGCTAACCACTTGACCACGAAGATGATGTTGCCGATTGTTTTGGCGATTTTCTCCGGGACGCGGCTTTTTCAACGCCATATTGAGCCGGTGCGTGGTAATGAAAATTTCGATGAGCTCAAAAGAAATTTCTATCAAACATACTCTTTAGTTGGCAACTTGATTTGATCGTCCTGAAAAGGACGGATTTTAGTAGATAACATGGCTCGCGATTGAAATTTTCTTCAGTCTTCTTGGGCTACAGGACACCACTCTGTGAAATGGTCACACTGGAGAACAATTTGTTCAGCTCCTCGTCGTTACGGATGGCTAGCTGCAGGTGACGTGGATGATTCTTCTTGGTCTGGTCTTCTTGTGTTCACGAGTGGCGTTTTCTACCAACGTGCTCTGCAAACACGTCCGTTTCATGCGGATGCACAGCAAGAACTGATGATTGGTCGGTCGTCCCCTCATGTTTGATATTCGTTGGCACGGTAACTGTGGCAGTATGAACCAATCAGAGCGTGGCGCAAATATGATGTCATTTTCGACCAATAGCGTTGTGCATTTAAACATTTTTCTTTATAGTACTTTTTGATTAGTTTAAACAAATGTAATGAATGTAGTTATCAACCGGGATTCAGCTTTGATGTTCTACCTTTCGAATGAAATACTTATCGTAAAATTTCTGTAGGCCAGAGAGGAAATATTATCGTTCAAAGTCTCCAAACCCGCGTAACGCTTGCGATTTCAGAAATTTTAGAACGGCGCCCCTATACAGGAATAGAAAAGAGAGACGTAAGTCCTACGTCAAAAACCCTCACTTCATGGCAATGAACGACGTGTGACGCCGCTAACCACTTGACCACGAAGATGATGTGGGCGATTGATTTGGCCATTTTCTCCGAGACGCGGCTTTTTCAACGCCATATTGAGCCGGTGCGTGGTAATGAAAATTTCGATGAGCTCAAGAAATTTCTATCAAACATACTTTTAGTTGGCAACTTGATTTTGATCGTCCTGAAAAGGACGGATTTTAGTTGATAACATGGTTCGCGATTGAAATTTTCTTCAGTCTTCTTGGGCTGCAGGACACCACTCTGTGAAATGGTCACACTGGAGAAAAGTTTGTTTAGCTCCTCGTCGTTGCGGATGGCTAGCTGCAGGTGACGTGGATGATTCTTCTTGGTCTGGTCTTCTTGTGTTCACGGGCGGCGTTTTCTACCAACGTGCTCGCCGAACACGTCTGTCTCATGCGGATGCACAGCAAGAACTGATGATTGGTCGGTCGTCCCCTCATGTTTGATATTCGTTGGCACGGTAACTGTGGCAGTATGAACCAATCAGAGCGTGGCGCAAATATGATATCATTTTCGACCAATAGCGTTGTGCATTTAAACATTTTTCTTTATAGTACTTTTAAATTAGTTTAAACAAATGTAATGAATGTAGTTATCAACCGGGATTCAGCATTGATGTTCTACCTTTCGAATGAAATACTTATCGTAAAATTTCTGTAGGCCCGAGAGAAAATATTATCGTTCAAAGTCTCCAAACCCGCGTAACGCTTGCGATTTCAGAAATTTTAGAACGGCGCCCCTATACAGGAATAGAAAAGAGAGACGTAAGTCCTACGTCAAAAAAAAAAAAAAAACCCAACCTCCCACCCAACACCCCCCCCTTTTTTTTAAAAACAAAAAAAATTTTACCACCGCGGGCTTTTTCGTGAAACCATTCATAGCATATACATTAACGTAACCTTGTCCCGGTTTTGATTTTGAGCGTCTTGTTGTGTGTTATTATTCGGAAGCAAAATGGCCAATCCAAACCAGGAGATCAAATACACTAAGGTTAGTTCTTTAAATATGTTGCCTCGTCAGGGGGAAATATTTTCCCAGGGCTCACTAGCGATCACGCAGTATGCTAATCGGAACAGATTGACATAAATAGTTGACAAGTTGTTGTTTCGAAATCCAGTAGAAAACGTGAGATAATCGATGTTTGCCGTGATTGAAGAGAATTGTAGTTGGTGCATGAGGTAGCTGAATGTTGTTTTATGGGCTCAGCAAGTAGAAGAATTAGCCAAACATGTCCCGCTTGAGATATCCTGCTGAGCTATGTACAGAGACCAAAACAATGCTCCGGTGCATTGTCTTTTCTGGAATGCTTACTCAAGGAGTGTTGCTTATTTGGGGAAAAAACGGATTTATGTAACGATGAGTTCTTTGTTCGTTTTGCCTAAAGCGCACTGCGACGTGATTGCGAGAACCATATGTTATCAATAAATCTGCTTGAGATGAAAGAAGAATCTTCTAACTCTGCGCGTGTATCGCATTCCGGACGGCCAGTGTTGCCAATCATCTAACTCGGGAGAAAGCATGGCACCTTTGCAGAAATCATAAAAACATCACTTAAAATAGCGAGGATTGGGCGCGGTCGATAAATCATCCGGCTCCCTGTCCATCCTTCCGCACCCTCTTCTCTCAGTGTGACCCAACGATCTGGCAGTGTAAGACGTAAGACGTAAGATCTGCTCGGTTCGATTTTTATGACCCGCGCATAATTTACATTTTCATCGCCTAAAATGCATAAACAATTTAAAACATTTAATACCTCGCCGGAACGCTGTACAATGACGGGAGAGTTGCTCGGGGATTCGCAGGACAGTTATATATCTGCGAGTGCCATCACACTTATGCAGTCCATCAAGGCACGGGCATCGCCGGGACTCGGGTCCGGATAACGGAGTCAATAAGTTTCGCTTTGGCATGAGGACGACGACGACGACGACGACGACGAGATGGCATCGCAAATTACGACGCATCGCATTACTTAAGTCATTTATCTTGTTCGTGCTCAATGTGTTGCCTTTTTGTCCATCTTTGTTCCTTGCTAAACCAGGAGGCGGGCCATTGTTGGTGACTTTTGAAGGTTGTAAAGATGTTTTGTTTGTCTCTGAGGGGTGAGAGAAAGATTTTCGATCGAGATAGGGTGTGCGAAAAAAAAGGTGGACTTGCGTGGTTGAGATGGAGGAGGAGTGTGACCTCTTACACAATAAATTGAATAATAGGAGAATTTTTCCGACCTCTAGGATTTTTTCAAGAGCCGGTGTCTTTGCTACACAGAAAAAAATAATGAATTTTAATAGATGCGTAAAATTTTCCGTCGTTTAATCAACGATAAACGATTACTCGTGAGTTTTCCAGGAATCGCAAACCTAATTTGTGATCGAACCTCGGGCCATTTCAATTTGTATTATATTTTTTGAACACATCTTGAACTGTCATTATAATAAGGTAATATAAGATGAGAGTTCCTAAAGATCGTTAAATAGTACTGATAATCACTCAGAAGCAGTGTCTTGGATTTTCATAAAACATCCATGATAAGTGAAAATGATTTTATCCCAGTGTAAAGGTGATGTTTACTTTCCCGGTTTTCATGGTTACCGCTGTCACTTCTATGCCAATTGAATTTTGTTTGCTACAATGAATAAAGTCCGCTCTAAGTGCGGGTCAAAAATCTGCTGTTACTGTTGTCTTGATTATCCATCGGTAAGCTTGAATTTCATTTAGACGAAATCTGAGTATCATCTCTTGTGATGATGTTTTTATTTTTTTTTTATTATAAGTGATTTTGAATCCGTATAAGAACATGGAACAACCCCGGCCGTCATCATCGTCCCAGAAGAATAGATGCTAGGAATGTTGTGCAAGAATAGATCATTGCACGGATTGTATTAACCGCAATAGTGTGACAGTTCAGGGAGCTTGTTTACAAGGTGTTAGAATCCCAACCGAAGAAGTGAAATTTTACATTGTCTTTTTCTAGATTGTACACGATTCGATTTAGAACATGATGTAAAAAATTGCACTGAGGAATGGTTTCGGCTATTTTACTTCAATGGTTAAAAAATTACAGCCTAAAAACTCAAACCGATCTTACGAAATCTGTCCGCGTAAACAAGCTCCCTGTGTCTTGGAAAATGCATTGATGACGCCATCGTGCAATAATCTATACTCTCTGCCCTTGCATTTTTTCTGATCCCGACGGGTAATTGATATTCAATGTTTATTGAATTTCATTTCTGACATTTCGAAATTCATATTGAGAATGAACCTGTTTACATAAATGAATATCAAAGCATTTTGAAAATCGAACGTTCATTCTTCTGGTTACGTGTGTTATCGCGTGTTATCATTTGATTTTCGCATGGAACTTATAGGTAGTCAATGTTATGATGCCTGAAAATCCACGCTTTTGAACCTAACGAGCATGACTTTTATCAAGACTGCTCAGAGGTGCACATACCGAAATTGTGCGTAAACACAGATTACCTAATATTGGGAATTAAAGGAAGATAAACGTTAAAAATTACCGATTTTTTTACCGTTACATTTTAATGAAAATTGGGTGTTTTTTGTAGTTTTATTTTATAGAATGCATAAAAAAAGACATGCAATTTTACAATATATCCGTTCGGATAAGTATTCTAAATTCTGCACTGAAGCAGAAACAACTGTTCAAAAGTATTACAGCAATATACCGGAATCCATTTACGAATGTTTAGATAGTTATCACGCGGTACATCAAATATTTCTGCAACAATATTGAACCAATTGCAAATTGCCGAATTGCACCTCGGGATTCACGTTGGTCCACAAGAATCCGCTGATGACAGACTCAAATAAAAGAATGCAACAGTGATTGCTTCAAAAATTGGGACATGAATAAACTATTTATTGAAAGTTTAATACGAAAAATATTTATGTTTTTGCTTAGAAAAATAAGGCGCTTCGGTCCTCAATCAGTGACGAGAAATGTACTCAATTTTGGGTAATTATTAACAACCAGTATTGAAAAATGAACACTACCCAAACGTCAGTAATAATTACTGTTTGTTATCGTTTAATTTGTCCGATATTTTGGGTACTGTCAACAGTGCCTAATTTCAGATAAAATAATAACCTAATTTTAGGTATTTTCATCTTAGCGTGCGGCTGATTTATAGCAAACAATGAGGGAGCGACATGAGCATAAAAAACTATAAGGGACAGCCCAATGGGGTTGTACGCAAAGTTGACGTAGGACTACGCAGCAATCGAATTCCCATACACGTCAGGGCCATCCGCTAATTGATTTAAGTCAGTCTTGAAAAGGGCAAAGAAAATTCTATTGTACACTCTTTAGAAAGCATTTGGTGGCTCTTAATTATGATACGGCCCCGGTTGTATTTTCTACGATGGTTGAGAGGGCCACTATCTCTAACGCGTAGAAGATAGTTATGGATCTGTTGGTTCATTGGTTGTTCAACGCGCTTTGCCATTTACTCCGGGACGCGACTTTTAAAGCAATGCCATGTTCAGCCGGGGCGCGGTAATGGAAATTTCAAACAGCACAAGAGAAAAATTCATCCAAACGAACTCTTCAGTTGGCAAACTAATTTGGTCGTCCTAAAAAGGACGGATTTAGTTGACGGGGGAGAAACAGTTCACGATTGAACTTGGGCTTTCTCTCTTGGATCATCTCACGGGATGATTGATTCTTGACTCGTTGTCACGGGCAGCTTTTCCCGCCAACTTGTAGGCTTCAGCAGCCATGTTTCTCGCAGCGCGGTTGACGGGAGCATCGGCAACAACAGCCAACTGCACCAATGCCAACTGCGATCCTACAGCCCCTGCACAGCTTAACGACTGTCGTAAGACTGAATCAAAATGTTCTACTAAAAGCTATTAGGTAAAGGGGACGGATGCTAGTGCACCAAATAAGGCGGTACCAACGAAGGCAATGTGATACAAATTGCACCAAAGGGGACGAAATTAGTTTTAATTACTGCACGCTAGACGGATGATTTTCTTAACAGAAATATGGCTTATGTTATTGCCATCACCACCAACTAATCCACTATACACAACTAGGAACTAAAATGAACTCTACTAAATGGTCGGTCGCACGTGTTGCAGTTCGGCTCGAATTATCCGTTCTAGAATTTCGTTTGTTGGTTGTTCAACGTGCTTGTCAATTACTCCAAGATGTGCCGTTCAATGAATGCTATGTTCAGCCGGGGCGTGGTAATTCAATTTCAATCAACACAAGAGAAAACTTCAACCAAACTCTTTAATTGGCTAACTGATTTGGTCGTCCTGAAAAGGACGGATTTACTTGACGGGGGAGAAAGATGGTTCGCGATTGAACTTGGGTTTTCTTCTTGGTCTTCTTGGTTCAACTCCTCGTCGTTGCGGGTGACCATCTGCAAGTGACGTGCGATGTCAAGGGTGGCTTTTTCCCGCCAACTCGTAGGCTTCGGCAGCGAGGTTGACGGGAGCATCAGCACCAACAGCCAACTGCACACAAGCCTCTCTGGGTAACGAATGTTCGTCAGTGCACCCTCCAATGTGCCTGTTGCTGCCAACCGCGTTCCTTCAGCAGATTTATGCACAGCTTCACGACTGCCGTAAGACTGAATTAAAATGTCAAGGTATACCCCTTATATAACATTCTTGACTGCCTTGGGGACGTTTCTTACTTAAATATGAAGTCTGTGCTAGGATTATACTGTGCATTTGGTAAATTTACCTTGAAAAATCGACATTATAAGACATCACCTTGTATTTACGTTATTTTCAATAGCCTTATTTTGAAAATCAATCAATTCCAATTTGAAAATTGATGCGTAGAAATATTCCAGATAGATTGGTGCAAAGATTTTGTAAATAGGTCATGAAATGAATTATTTATTAACGTTCAAAACCTAAGCATATTTCGTGACGCTCGAAATATTTGTACTCGCAACGTGTACCCCTGTATTAAAAACAAAGACGTAGTCCTACGTCAAAAACTTGCACCCCGTTTACGGGGGAGTGCTCATTCGAAAGGGCCCGTTATTATTTTTTGAAAAGGACACTGAAATGAAAAAAAAATGAGCCCAGTGTTTCATCTTAGCATTCTTCTTTGGTTTTATTGCAAGCCAAAGCAAACGTAAGCAGTGAAGTATTTTGCAATATTTCACACAACAGACCTGATATCACTGAGATCTATCTTGAATATACATGAAATATCCAATGAATTTATGCCAAATCTGGCATTCCTTTTATGTGCATAAGAAAACTTAGGAAATTTAATGATTCATTCAAAATGTGTACAGTTTATTGTCGCAACATTTTTTTCAGCATGAAAAGCATCACCCTAATATAGGTAGCTACATTTAAGACGCTATATAGAAAACAGCAATCCCCCCAATAGCGTGGTTTCTATTAACGCTGTTCTCTGCGGTTTCCGCGCTAATGAAAACCGTTTTCTTATGGGATTTGCTTTAATTGGCTCCAACATGGAATATCTCGAGATATTGAGCATATACTAAGTTACTACCTTGAGTAAAGTTGTTCAGCACCTAGTAACGAAGGTTAGTCTAACATCAGACTAACATAAGTCGAACACGTTAGACTTTTAGTCTAACAACTTGTCTAACTTTCGTTTAACGTTAGACGTTTGTTAGTCACATCTGACACATGATGTAACTTGCAGCTAACTAGTTAGTGTAACGTTAGACTAGCGTTAGGATCTACTTTACTCGGGTAGTTAGACATCGTTAGACAGTTACCCGTGCCTTAAGCCCTGGACCCTCCCCGAAACAACTTTTCGGTATTACTTCGGGGAGGGGACTAGTGTGCTTATTGAGCACCCATTATGTCTAACTACTTAAGGCTTCAGTAGTTAGGTGATCCCTGCGACCTGCCGTTGGTTGTTTCGCCATTTTTGTCGGATATCAAGGTCAATCTGGGAGGCTGCTATGCATACCGCGTTCCAGATGTCCCGGTCTTGGCACATCTTCAGGACCATGTTATCCGGAGTCGTGTTGTGACCGCTTACGGCCATCACGCCGGATCTCGCGCCGTTGAAGCGAGGACATGCGAAGAACACATGTTCCGCAGTTTCCTCAACTCCCGCGCACTCGGTGCATGCGGAGAACTGTGCATGCCCATATTTGTGCAGATATTAAGGTGCAAGGTGTACTTGGAACCAATGGAGTTTCAAAGCAGTGAACCAATTTGAGGATTCCTATTGATTATTGCGTAAACGTTTAAACTTTCACGCAAAGTCTAAGGCTTTAAGGGGATCAATCTTAATAAGAAAGAGTTCAGAATCAATCTGCATAAGCAAGAAACTACAGTTTTCTGGTCTAGGAAGTATGTTCAAAGTTCAAGCTCTTGGCAGCGATAAACATAAATAATGAATCAAATTAATTTAAATATGATTTGACTACTGCCTTTAGCTTCTGGATTGATTCTTTAGTAGCTTAAGGACTGTTCATTTTATTAAGAGGACATATTGTTTTGCGGATGATTCATTTATTAGTAATCAAATTCAAAAACTGTTTGATGTGTAATAATAACTGCTGTCTCTTTAATACGGAAAAAATAAAATTTTCATTAAAATGCTGCTAGATATGAAACTGATGCACGTTGTGACGAATACCCTTCATAAGCCTTTGCACAGTTCTCTGCGATACCTTTCGGCAAGCAGATGACCACATTTTTTGTAAACTCATTGACAGATTGTACCTCTCTGCCATTTTATCTGAGCTGTCGCTTGATTATTGCCCAGTAGCGCTCGGTCGGACGCAATTCAGGGCAATTTGGTGGATTATCCTCTTTTTGCACAAATTTGACACTGTGCTCCTTCATCAGATCCAGCGTAGCAGAAGCGTAGTGAGCAGATACAAGATCAGGCCAGAACAGTGGGGTGATGTTGTGTTCGCGATACAGAGGAACAAGATGCATTCCTTGCGATAAAATTCACCGTTGATGGTTCTAGTTATGAAAAATGGCAAACTTTTTTTTGTTGGCACATAAGCAAATAGCCTGCCAAACGAGAACTGTTTTGCCGAACTTCTCCATTCCGATCGTTCTTATGTCATCAGTTACGTTTTCCCCAACAACGGCATTACAAAACTGCGGCCCTGGTAGCGTAGTTGTGTCCAATTTGCAACATGTCTCGTCATCCATCAACGTACAACGGTTGGGATGCTTTCTTAACATTTGATTAGCTGTTCCGCACTCGGTTTTGCGTATTTTGCTTCTTGTATGTCTTGATGTTATTTTTCTTTTGACGATTTGGACAAATCCAACGGATACTCCCAGTTTCTTGCCAACCTGTCGAACTAAGTTTGATTTTTCAGATAACAGAAGCTCAACACATTTCGTCTCCTTTTGCTGCTTTTCAGGGCCGCTTTTGGTTCTGAATCTTGGCAGATTGTCTACAGTATGCTTCTCTCCAAATTTTTTGATGATTTTGTGTACACCAGTCTTCGATTTTTTCACTTTTTGAGCAATATGTCTACAAGACAGTACCTCGTAGTAATTTTGAATAATAAAAACTCTAGTGTCCTTATCAATTCGCTTCATTTTGCTAAACTTAAACTGCTTTGACGCAGATAAAAAACGACAGTCGTCTGTCAGTGTATTGAATTACACGACGAAGCGAATTCCATCAAAATTGAGTAAAGCTTCTGCTTTTTATCGCGTTACAAATGTGTCCTCTTTATAAAATGAACAGTCCTTAAGGGCTTACGCTGAAGCATTCTCGACGGCAGCCATTACCTCAAAATTTAGAATCGATATAATTCAGAATCTGTACTAGATATTGAATATTTCATCTCATCAGTTAGTATGCCTACTAGCTGTGAGCAATCTGATGGAGTTCGATTCGATGTTCAGTCACTGAGATTTATTAATTCGAAATTGCGACGTAAGTTTGCGAGACAGAGATAAAAGATAGGAAAAAATACATGGAGCAGCAATGCACCTTAAATATCATCGAATTATGTCGAAATATATTTTATCAGAAATACCATATATGAGGAAAATAAATTTAGTGCGTAAAGATACAGATAAATTATCATTATCCAGTAACCTGGTCAAAATAAATTTTTAAAACTTTACCAAAGAATTTGAGTCCCAATGACGGGATATGACGTTAGAAAGCTAGGTAGCTTTTTTGGAATGCAGAAATGTTTGAAGAAATATAAAAAATAAATCATCGAATGAAAGTATTTACTACACACTTAGAAAATAACACAGCACTCGGTAAAATTTTCTACCGAACCACATCGGTTACCAACAAGAAACCGAATAAATCGTTTATATATACTGTTTTCGGGTGTATTTTTTTAGTCAAAACCCGAATTTCGGCTACTATATGATAAATTTGATTGATAAAAATGAAAGATGAAGAGAATAGTACGGTAGAGCAGGGATATTCAAGAGCTCGGTACACGAAAACCGAGAAACTGAATCGAGCCTTCGCTGAATATTCTCAAAAGTCAAACACTTCTCTTCGAGTCAATTCCGTGACGGCTATGTCCTGAAAAATCGTCAGCCATTCTATCTCGCGTGTGCGAAACAAATGTGTTTTTGCGAAAATTCTCCGTACTGTGTTTTTATGTCAGGTGAAAATGAAAAAATAAAATACCGAGAGACTACAACAGGAGGATGCATGTGTAGGTCTTCTGTAAGTATTTGAAACTGATTTTGTAATTGTAACGACGTGCGAGAAGTTTTTGGTTTCCCTTGATTAACCTTTTGTTTGTATCTTAAGGGAAAACGAATGGTAAAACACCAGACGATATTCAAACAACGATTGATCATCAGATCGTTTTTTTTTTTCATTGAGCTGCCGTTAATTGAAGGATAATTCTAATTTAAGTTATTACCGTAGGGAATACACGTTTAGCAAGAATAAACAAAGAACTAATAAAGAACTTGTAAGAATAAACAAAGAACTAAACTTCGCGTTGAAAACAGGAAAATGTATGAGGATTTTTTGCATCAATAAACAATGCAACTGACAAAACTGGTTTTATAACTTCGAAGGAATTCGAAGCTAGATTCGAAGATATTTGAACAGAAATTCCCGCACTGCCAAAACGAACCGAGTTCGGTAACTGCAACAGAAAAGTCGGTTTGTTTGGCAGCGTTCGGTAATATATGAGTAAACCAATGTTCGATTATTGCTGATTGGATTTATTTTTGTCAACCGAGTTTTTCGGTAAATTTGACAAATTATGAGAATGTAAAAGTTAGACGAGAACTCGGTTGTTCCATTTTGAACCGAACAGAATGCTGAGCGTTCAACAGATAAAAACTCGGGTGTAATTCAACCGAGTTCGGTATTATTTTCTAAGAAATAATATGCCCTGCATTGGGTCTTTCAAGTGCCCTGTTTATCTTTTTCGTCTTGATGAAAATTTCTATAAAAGTCTAGTTTTGAAAATATTTAATACAGAAGCTATAGAATATCACATTAGAGGAATAAATAATGTTATGGGAAAATTAGTATTATTTTTGTCATATTAACATTTGAAATTCAATTAGAATAGCACATAAACAGATGCTCTGGCAGCGCTGAAATTCACCTAGTCAGATCATGAAGCTTTAGGCTAAGCGGCCACTCAAAAGACGGAGGTGTGACATCTGCAAGGTCAAAATATCTTGTCGACATTCGTTTCACGCCACAAAACTTGGACTCGATGTTTTGACATGATATGTGATGTCACGCCTCATCAATGGGCGCTTCGACTTAAGTCTGATAAGCAGGCTGAAATGAGAATGACAGCTACTTTAAAGCGTAACAGATTCATTACGAAAGCTTGCAATTTTAGGTTAAAGCTTTATGTTGGTAACGTCGAACAAAGTTCTTAGGGCCCAAACACAATGATAACGGAACCTGAATGGCAACGGCAAACGGCAAAGCCCGATCTGAGTAAGCCTGCTAGTCGGAAAGAAAACAGGCTAGATCCAAGCCGAAAAGAAGTCATTTTTAAAAACTGTCAAACATTGCCGTTTGCCTTTCCGTTTCCGTTATCATTGTGTTTGGGCGGTTAAAACGTCTAACTCTAACATTTTTCTTGCTGGGTCGATTAAGTACCAAAAACCGCAGTATGTTGAGAGTTGTTCACAATGTCATTCCAATTTGTGAGATGTTCCACTCACAGAAAAAAAAGAAAGAAACAAACTAAAGCTTAGGACCCAACTAACATATTTCATTAGGTAAACGCTTCATTAGCAATACGTACACAGCGTTAAACTGAGTAATGGTTAAGTAGTGGTTGCACATGCACCGAGCCAATATTTTCACAGGCAAATCTGGCGAATCTACCCAGCCTCATGAAAATGCGAAAAGATAGCAAGAAGTGTGTATACTCCTTTTAAAAAGTTAGTTTCATCACTAATTTGCAGCTTCTATGCTTGATAATCATTCTCTCATCTTTATCTCAACTTGAATACAGCTGATACTCTGCTATAGAAATGGAAAAGTTTCTACAGCTTTATTTCAACTAACTAAACCATGATCTTATAGTGTGCAAATGATAGCTTTTGTACAGCCTTTCGATAAACCGTCATGCAGAATATGTAATCGGATTATGCATAGCCTAGGAAGCTTTTATCCAAAAATTATACAACTTATTACTTTACTGTTCTCAAAGACAGTACTTTTGAAGGCATATTTAGCATATTTTTTTGTTCAAAGCAATTTATATTTTTAGAACTGTGACAAACAGCGTTTTATTGCTAGTCTTAACACGTTGATATAAACGCTTAAACATGGTCACTATACAGCAATCGAAACAAATATGTATGTCAAACACTGTTACACTGTTACACAGTACTTGTGGACGATATTACGGCAATTTTGCTTTTGTACCGTTGTAGAGCGCAATTAACACTTAACGATATGAATTATATATTATAATGTTTCTATCTATATATTTATATATCACTTACCAGCGTACTTAACCAGATTCGAGCTCTGCACCGTCGCCATAAGATCCGTGACTGTATCCTCTGATCCATATCAGCTGTGAGGAATTCCAGTACCCGTGTTCAAAGTGTTCAAACCAGATTTTAGTTCTAATAAAGCTGAACAACAATGATTGCTGAAGCTCTTTATCAACTGGTTCACACTGCTTTGAAAATCAGTGTTACCAAAATTATAATAATCTAAACATGATCACCATCCAATTTTAGTTATTATCTGTGCCGTTCTCGGACCTCGGACCTCGGACCTGTTATTATTATTTTTTTAGATATTTTATTACTTCTTAGAATCAAAAAGAAAATCTTATTAAAATTAGGTACAAGATTTAACTTTGCTAAACAAAAATTGCCACTAGGATTGAACACCTGATCTACTGCTCAGTGGCCCGATAGAATAACCACTAAGCCATCGAGACATATTCATAAATCTTTTCACTAATTGTGTACCTATAAGAAGTTAACGAATCGTATTTTGAATTTATGTGACATAATATTATCAAAACAATGAAACACAAAAAACTTCAACAGAAATTGTTCGTTTAAATCCAACAAGATTTTATTTAATCCTATACACACAAATTTGTATCCGTGTATAATTTAACCGTTTTACGGTGCACAAAATCCTCACCAACTGAAACCCTTTGCTTAGATCTGCAAGACAGTTTCAAAGGCAACTTTCTAGACCTTGGTGTCAATATTGTCCACCTGGAATATCGACAACCGGCAGTATTCCGGTACTCGAAGGAGTTCCCAACAATGTTCTAGGATTTGATGGTAGATGAATGTCATTGTATTGATTTTTAAGTATTGCTAAGAGATCCTTCAATGCGAGGTGGGATATGTTATGCTTGATTGCCCATTCCTGAAGATCATCACGAGAGGTATCATCAGTTTTTCGGTAGTAAGTAACGCTTTTCTTATATGTCTTCAAAGTCCTTCGAAACATTATGAAATTTAAATACTCTGCTTGATAAAATGGACGGCATTCCTTTCATTTCGTTTGACAGCTCAGACGAATGGTTGTAAGGTGGTTGACATAACATGAAATGAATGCGCTTACTTAGCTACACTCAGGAAACTATCCGTACGGGTTTCATACGATCGCAACTATGAACCACAAAGCCAGGGTCCACGACTCATTCCATACGAAATCGTATGAAATGATTATTGGTGCATTGGTCGAGTGAAACATGTCTTTTATACACTTTCATTTGACATCACTTATCATGCATATATAGTCTCGAGGGATTGTGGCTCGTCTTTTGATCCCGAGGTTCATGGTTCGGATCCCACTTGCAACTTTTTTTTTCTGTGAGGAAAATTTTCATACGATCGTCCTATGAACTTCTTTCCATTAAAGAATCCGTATGAAATTTGCAACAATATCTTCTAGCAAATTTCCATACGGTATTTCTATGAATTCCTCTCGATTCGTTCGCTCAGTGTATGAATTCCAAATCAATAAAAATAACTGCAAATATGCTGCATACTCTGTGCCGCAACTGCTTATACAACATTCTATACAGCTATAATCACTAAGCTGTATAGCGACTAAAGTATTTTTAATATAAAGGCTTTTGAAAAGCTGTAACAAAGCTAACAAATAAAACTGTGTATAAGAAAACAAAATGATAATTCAAAAGCTTAACCGATTAATTTCTTAGCTACATAAACAAGCTGTATAACCGCAGACAATGTTTGTTCGTATAAGAGCTTTCTTTTCAAAGTATGCAACCGAGAGCTAAATGTTGTGTTAAAGCTGTGTTACATTACGCATAAGTACTGTATCGATTTTTTAATTCTGCTTATAGCTTATTCAGCTTAATTTGCTTTTATACAATCATAAAACAGCTTTTAAGTTATAAACTTCGGCTCAGGCAACTAAAAATGTTAGTTGGGGCGAAGCGTAGAAGTACAATATTCCTATTTTCATGAGCACTGGCAAAAATATGTCTTGAGAGTGGGGTTATGTTAACTGAAAACGAACACCAAATACTCATTAAATGGATAAAATGATCACTGATCTTATATGAAAATTGGCACTTTTACTACAGGCACTCTAAGCAGAATTGCATTATCAAAATGTATTATCTTCGAAGGGTCGAACAATCTGGTTGATTTAAAATCTTGACGAGATCTTTTCAAAAGATCGGGCGAGATCGCCCCACTGATTGGACAATCTTGAGAAAACAACATGTAAATTTTCTTCCAGTCCATTATATAGATTGTTCCAGAAAGTATAAGCACACTTTCAAAATAATAAAAAAGTCATGTTTTTTTTTAGGTTTATTAATTTTATTTGGCAAATCATATTTGTATTTGTGTTTTATTTGATATTTTATTCTCGTTTAATCAAAATATTAAATCATAGCCAAAACTCCTAACTTTTCCTCGAACATGACCCATTAGCACAGTGGTACTTCCCACAATTTTGACCCCTTTTGGCCATTTTTTTTAAATTTTTTGGATGTCGTCCGCTTGTTTTATGAATTTTCGAAGCTTTGCTTTGGTTAAAGCCCAAAAATACTCGATTGGCCGTGCCTTCGAGCAGTTCGGCGGATTCATGTCTTTCTAAAGTTACCATTCTTAAGTGTCCTTTGCGTAATGACATGACGCCAAATCAGGCCAAAACACTACTTGGCCTTCGTGCTGCCTGATCATCGGCAATAATCGCTTCTGGAGACATTCCTTAACGTATTTCGGAGTGTTCATCGTCTCCGTTGTGATGTACGGACTAGATGTTTTACCACACTCGCATTAATGCCTGCCAAACCATAACATTCTTACCGAATTTTTCGGTAAAAAATGCCTTTTCCGTTTTGGGGATGTCTTTGTCTTCGCTTACAGTATAGAATTGTGGTCTGGGAAGTGTTTTGTAATCTAGTTTCACATACGTTTCATCGTCCATTACCGTAGATCGTACCGCTCCGACGCTTACACCCTCTTCCTTGGCCAATATTCTCATGGAGAGTCCGCTCACAGTGCACCATTTGTGCACGATACTTTTTCGTTATTCCGGAGTAAGACCGCGCATTTTGATAGGTAACACAAAACTGAGCACCTTTTTGATGCTATGTCATTCAGAAATGTGCAAACAAAAGGACGCAGCCAAAACATGTTGAAATATTTGATTATATTCAAAGTGACCGTTACAATAAGGTGTGCTTATACTTTCTGGAACAGTCATTAATGCTTAAAGTTTTTTTTTGTTTAATGCCAAGCTATAACTTACCTCGTTTGTAAAGCAATTGCTATTCATGAGATGTAATATGGGAACAAATAAAAATTAGCAAAAAAACACATTAAGTTTTTTTTTAAACACTGAAATAAAACATGTACCCATGTTAAACTGTCGAGTAATTCGTGATAATGGCCTAAAATCCAATTGTAAACAATGACCAAAGACTCAAACGATTTTCAAATACAGCATATGATGGAGTAAACATTCCTCCACCAGATGATGCATTCAATTCGCGAATGTGTTTTGCGGATTTGTGTCAAATTGACGTTTAAAGCATTTTTTTTACCGTTGGCCTTTGGGCCATAATCATGAATTACTCGAGAACGGTCGTAAAAAATTGAAATCATCTGTCATTTTGCATTGATTGAAAAATTGAGCATATCTGTACAAATGATTAGGAAATCGTACCTCCTCGTTATCTTAGTTTAAATCTACATGCATTTGTAAATTTTGACTTTTCTTTTTTTATTTGAAAAAGTTTTGTTCTCTTTTTTGTCTCTTTGTCGATAAAAAATCTGGCGAAATTTTTTTAAATGTTCATCAATCTAATGAACAGCGCTGTAGTTCCGGGCGGTCCCTAACGGTGGCGGTGGCTAACTAGCTTTTATTGGAGTCCATACTATTATTTTATTCGTCGTAGAGGTGCCTTAAAAAGCAACTAAACTTGCATGCTGTGAACACGATATTTTTAGCCCCAATAGATGTGTGTTGCAAAAAATGCCTAATGATAAGGGATGACACCGGCATAGACCACCCTTGGTGACACCCGGTCACGCTGCGCCACAACAAATCAAACGAAATTGAGTGTATGTTTGAACGAATAAATCCATGAAAATGACAATGTCATAATCTGATGATAGTGAAATGCTGATACGATATCTGAACCAACATATGTCTTCTGCCATGCTCATTATCAGGATTCGCAAAAGAAGTCAATTAACAACGAGAAAATTTTCAATTAGCGGCGGGTATGGAACTCACAAAAATCCGCAATTATAATAAACCGATCCCGTAAAATCCACGCTACCTACGCTGATTGCGAAAAGTCGTAACAGTTATGATAAATCAGCTTTGCGAAAAGGACACAAAAAAGCCTATTGTGTAACGGTATTCATGAGTTACAATTCGACGATTTAACCGTGGCGAAACTCGCCATTAATCTTCCCGGGGGTCGCCGTCCGTTGGTCGAATGCAATGTGCTTTATTCAATTATTCATCTGTGTACAGTTGGAGACAACAACAAACGAACAAAAGATAAGACAATCCCCCTGCTGTAGATTGGAAACATAAAAAAAAACAAATTATCATCGTTCCAAATTCGAACGCACACCCCAAATCTACGAACAGCTACACACGTTTCATCGCCGACAAGAAGATAAGCAAATAATACGAAGAAAAAAAAGTGCTGCGCCAAAATAATATGTGTCAATAGCTGCAGAAAAAAAGAACTCACACGCGTCGAACCGGGACAGGGACGGAGTGCATTTTTTCTCCCTTCAGGTTATTCGAAGTTCCTTTGGCCATCCTGACCACAGACCAAGACGCAGCTGACAGCGTGAAAAATTAAGAAATTATGTTTTAGCACTAATTTCCTGGCAGGTCGCTGCAGTCGTCGGTCCAGTTAAGCGTGAGTCATCATCATCATCATCATCATCATCATCGTTGTGATTATTAGCGAACCGGATTGACTTTCATCGGTGATATTCTGGGTCAGCGCAGTGACCCATCTACAGAAAGTATGGCCCACTTAGTAATGGAACAACGTCATTTTGGTCTATTTCGGTTATAAATTGAGGGATTTGAAAACGGTTTTCAGTTACGTGCATACTATTTCTTATATTTTAAGAAAAAATACGCAACGAATTATTCGTCACGGTTTCGAAGGAATTCTGACGTCCCATCATTCTCATTTGAGCTGCCGTCTTGATGACTGTACCTTCAGTTTTCTCTTCATATTTGCCCAGCAGTTTTCAATGGGCCTAAACTGGGGACAATTGGGTGAATTGGGGGTTTTCGAAACAAACTGGACTCCATGGTTATTGTACCATTGCTGTAGTGACAACTCCATAGGCGTAGCCAGGATTTCAAATAGGGGGGGGGGGGGGGCGAGTTTTTTTTTTAGAGAGAGAGAGAGAGAGAGAGAGAGAGAGAGAGAGAGAGAGAATTACATCGTCTCCAACCAGTGGTTGCACATACTGAACAATTAACATTAACGGACACTTAACGGACAATACAACGCCCGGTGGACCAGTAGAGTAGGGTCATTTTCATGTTCCGACAGATGGAGCGGGAATGGAGCCCCATTTATGTGACATTACGCCTGAATGCGGGTGGATTATCTTCTCTACTCTCACCCAAAGTATTTGAAAATACCCGTCCGTTTCTTGCAACAAGATTAAACAATTCTAGGCTTGTTCTGGAATAAAAATAAAACGATTTTAAAGACTTTCGATATTTCCCATGTTTTTAAATCAAACCACATTGAATGCCAAACATTTAACGGGTCATGTTGGATTTTTGTATAGAATAACCACCGAATTTGTTTGCAGTTTGTACTGAAAATGTACTTTTCATCCGCGACCCTCTCACCCAAAGCAACACATAAGAAACACCGTTTTTTACTCACCATGCTCACACCGTTTGAATAGATTATATTTTTTTAATGGTTGTTCAAATAATAAGTGATTAGCTTTTAACAAACATACATTTTGAGTTTTGGTGGTTTATAGCTTATGGTTTGTGTCCCCTTTGCTCACCTTTAGTATAATTATTTTATCTGATATTTTCTAAACAGGAACATCAAACATAACCTTTTAAAACGACGTAAGTAACAAATGTAAGCAAGCTGTGTTTTTTGTGCTGAATTGTTGCTACTTGCATTCTCAACACACGAGTAGTTAGTAAATAATTTAAGAAATTTTATTCATCAATGACGAAAAGAAATTCATATGCGTTCCAACAGCTATTCCTCAATATTTTAAAAATAATTTATATACACATCTGCATCTGCGTTTTGAAATTTGAACCGATTTATCTGATATGATCCAACTGAAACACGTTCTGTCGAAACACGGTATATGTAGCAATCATGTGTATCTGAGTAGTATGAAACCAAAACGGTGTATCATTGAATTACATTAAAATTGTTGTTCAAATTCGAGAAATACAACCATTTTGCATATTTTTCTATTCGTGGTTATTTCAGCTGCATGAAAAAACATTCGTTTTGTTTTGTTTGCTTGTTTTTTTTTTAATTACATGCTGGAAAATATTATACTTACTTTTGAAAAACTTTCGAATGTCCATTTATGGTACTTCTGGATAAAATGAATCAAATAATGCTTATAATTTTAAAAAAAACCGTATGTATTTTACCCGATGATTCGTTTTGTTATGAAGGTTCTTCTGTTTATAAACACGCGCAGAACCATCGCTTATTCTTCCGGTCTTCCTCAAAAACTCTCCACCGATTGCTTGTCGATCTGCCAAACTTGGAAGACATCTGCATGGAGTTATCTCAAATTATAATAATCCGTCCAATCTATCACAAAACGTTGCGATTGGTTGAGCGGACTGGAGATAATGAAATCCATTTGTATAAGGCCAAGTCTCTCCCGGTTGGTATTAAACCGATGAGCATGGATATCAATAGAAACATAAAGTTACCAGAAGGCACAAAATGCATCTACGGACTCTTATTTTTACGAAATCCCTCAATTTCAATTTTTAATGGATTAGCATAGATTGTTCATTAGACACTTCAGCTTGATTGATACAGTTATTAGTTACAGCAGTGCAATAGATTGTAGAATACAGTAGTAAAAATTGTAAGTTACGAAAAAATAGTTTGGTTCGAGCATCGGCTGTGAAAGGTTGTGGCGGTGCTTTATTACGCACTATTTTCCTATCGAGCATGGCGCGTTTCGTGTTGTTTCGGTTATCTATAATTCGGTGTAACGAGTGATCGAGTGAGCACAGTAAGAGAACAACAAAGCGTCTCTCAAGCGTTCATAAAATTATCCTTGTTTTCCTAACGGAAAACCAGCATCACACTTTGTGAGTGGCTCCAATAGCATCCTTATTATTGGTTTAACTCAGATCAAATCGGATTTCCAACATTATAAAAAATCACCTTGTTTTTCCGATGAAAAAACACCATTACACTTTGTGTGTGGCCCCAATAGCATCCTTACTGTTGTTATCGGTTCGAATCAGAAATCGGTACTAGTATTTAAATATTTTACTAAACGAAGCGTGAATTCAGCTTATTGTTTACCAAAACGAACCCTGCTGCCACCCAATCTTGTCATCCAAAATCCCAGTGATTTCTCGTGGAAGTGCGGCGGTGGTCTCGGCTTCCAATAAAACGTCCAAATAAACGTTAACGCATTCCTACCCTTTCCTTATTTGACCTGCATTCGGGCGAGGCCAGCGCTGGTATTGCCTTAGTTTGGGATCACCAGTTTTACACATTGAGCATGTTTGCATCATCTGTTGATCTTCTGAGTAATAACAGCTGAACTGGCAGTAACGGAATAATAACTTCGGGCGGTCAATCATGCTCATTATCCTGCTCATGCTCATAAAAACGGATAAATTATTTGAATAGGATAAGACAACTGCAACTTCTCGCCCTGACTAGCTTGCTGTTCTGCTTCTCACACGCTGAATCAAACTGTAAGATATGATCAACATATATTCTCAATAATACGAAACTACAGTACCCTAAACGGCAAAGGGGGGCCGGGGGTTTTCCCCCAAATATATCTAAAAAAAATATATTTTTTTTTTTTTTTTTTTTTACCATCTATTTTTTTTTTTATATTATAATTTTTTTTCTTTTAAAAACATAAAAAATATGTTTAAATATTTTTTTTTTATTCAACCAAAAAACAATATTTTTTATAACAAATCTTCCTCCATCTCCCCCCACCGGGGAAAAAATCAATCAATGCTTATCTAATAGCTAACATAACAGATTAAGAGATATTTCCCTAGTAGCACATTTGTTTCAACCCAGTAAAGGTGACTGCTCTGTGACTCAATTAAGTCACAATAGAGCTGCTGAAACCAGTTTTGACTGTTGTGTGCTGCTTGGGGTTTTTAGATACTTTAGGCTACATAGGTTGGGTTCTAGGTTAAAGGAAAAATATTGTAATAAAATTGTTACTCGTTACTATTTAAAAACTATTATATAATTACAACTTTTTTCTCATGGATGTCAATTTTTTACGCTTTTTTGCTACAACTTGTTACAAAATCGAGGCAACTTCGCGTAATTTGGCTTTTTTATTTAGGCAAAGGAGCAATCTGACAAACATCCCAAGCAACACAAAATCGTCATATTTGGTTACAGTGACTTGATTGTGACTTAATTGAGTAGTATTGGAGTAACATCAACTGTATTGCAACAAGTTACCTTGCAACCTTCTAGAGATAAAAAATAAATAATAATATATTGAAACAAATAATAAAATTCTAAAAATAAAATCAAAACTTAGGGGGGGGGGCAACGGCCCCCCCCCCCCCCCCGGCTACGCCTATGCCCAGCGCCCCCCCCGCCCCCCCAAAAAACAAAAAAGGGAGAATCCCCTCCGGAGACATTCGGTTTTGTAAACCTCCGAGTCCCGTGAACGCATGGAAGGCGACGGATTACTTCAAGCGCAATCCGAACCACAACGACGAGACGTACATTAAAGCGGACGTCAAGCAGATCCCCGGCCTGGAGTTTTTCGTCGGAAAGTCCCGCCTGGATGTTCCGGAGAAGTTCCGGAAGAAGAAGGTCGACAAATTTGTGGGTGAGGCAAATTTAACAAGCCGTACATAAAGACCGGCACCATAAACTGCCAAATATATAAAGAAAGGCTTCAGAAGCGCCTGCTGCCCTTCCTCCGGTCCCACGAAGGTGACACTCTGTTTTGACCGGATTTGACATCGTGCCATTACGCGAAACCGGTGATGGTGTGGTACGAGGCAAACGATGTTGTTTTTGTGTCGAAAGAGGCAAATCCGTGAAACTCGCCAGAACTTCGCCCAATAGAAAACTTCTGGGCGATTAAAGGGCGAACACGAAGTTATTGCGACACATTCAACAGGGCATAACTTTTTTACCATTGGGTAAAAATCAACCAAATTTTGCACACTTTCTCATTGATTTGTATTGTTTACATGCTGTCAAACTCGAAGTCGTGTTTTTCGATTCAACGAAAATGAAGGTGAACCAACGCGAGTCGAGAGAACAAATTCTTTCCAAACACCTGGAATTTCCTGACCTGTCGCACCGGCAGTTGGGAAAAATGTTGAACATTCACCATTCAACCGTCTCCAGAGTGTTGAAGCGGTTCCAGGAGCGGTTGACGTTGGACCACGGCAAAGGAGCTGGAAGAAAACCGGGACCGGAGAACAAAAAGACGGAGGGAAAGGTGAAGCGGATGATTAAAGCAAATCCCAACGTCTCAAGCCGTGTTTTGGCTAAAAAGATCGGCATGTCGCAGAGCTACGTCCAGAATGCAAAGAAGAGAGCTGGACTACATACATACAAGGTACAGAACTTCCCAAACCACGATGAACGGCAACAATCGACGGCTAAAACTCGGCACGGAAGCTCTACGAGAAGATGCTGACAAAATATGGCTGCTGTGTGATGGACGACGAAACGTATATAAAAGCCGATTTTAAGCAAATCCCGGGGTTGGAGTTTTTCACCGGCAAGGGCAAGTTCTATGTGGACGACAAATTTAAGAAGAAGAAAATGTCGAAGTTCGCCTCCAAATATCTCATTTGGCAGGCCATCTGCTCTTGCGGACTGGGGAGTGACAAAGGGCACAGTAAATGGCGAGATCTACAAAGCTGAGTGTCTCGATAAGCGCCTTTTGCCGTTCTTGCAGCAGCACGACGAAGCTCCGCTATTTTGGCCAGATTTGGCATCATGCCACTATTCTAAAAGTGTCCTGGAGTGGTATGAGGCCAATTCTGTCCATTTTGTTCCAAAGGACATGAATCCGCCAAACTGTCCGGAGCTGCGCCCGGTGGAGCAGTACTGGGCAATGATGAAGCGGGAACTACGGAAGAGCAAGAAGACAGTCAAAGACGAGAAGGACATGTTAAGAAAATGGAAAAAAACTGAGAAACTTGTACCAGATGACACTGTAAAGACTTTGATGGAGGGCATCAAGCGAAAATGCGTTCAATTTTACACTCAAGGCTCCATCGATTAACTTTTCTTTTGATTTTTGAAGTAAATATATGTATAAAACTACCCTAAAATTTTGGTTTGATTCTAAACATTAAAAGAAAATTGGCATGACATTTTCGGTGTCGCAATAATTTCGTGTTCGCCCTTTATGAAGGGCATGCTCCGAACAAAAGTTAAGGTTTTTAAAAACGACAAGGTGTGGCCAACTCAGACGATCCGACGATCGCGGTGACAGCCACTTATACCTCAATTTAAAAGAAATAATCATCATCGACCATCTCGTTTCCTGCCACTAGACGTCGCACCGATCTTTAAGCAGACTTTCACAGCCAGCCATTTTAACTCAGTGTTGAGTTGGTTTTGACTTCCTTTCGTCAAAAGTGGAGTCACTCAAATTTGAGTAAATGTTACTGGGATTGACAAGTCGACAAATCAAAAACATTTGAGTCGATGTTTTTGATATGTCGACTTGTCAATACCAGCTACATTTACTCAAATTTGAGTGACTCCATTAATGACGAAAGTTAGTCAAAAACAACTCAAAACTGAGTTAAAATGGCTGGTCGTGTTCTCTCTTCAACTTTCAAATTATTACACGAGAGATCGGACTCCCCAAACTACAACGACGACGCGAAGTGATGGGAAATATCTACATTAATGAAATGAGGTTTGTAGCGCTAACAGAAAACATTTATTGTTGTATTGTTTTTTTCATAGTATTTATGGTGGTGTTTGTTCGCCCCTCTCTCCTACTGTGTGCGATTCTTTCTCTCACTAACTAAACTAGTGTGCTCATGTGCTGCTGTTTCCTAGATTTGTGACGTCACATTCCCGGAGACGCAGCTCCCTACGAGTCTGTGCTCCTGCGACAAACCGGTAACTAGGCGGCGACAAAAACAACTCTCACGAGTCCGGAAAGCGTGGCACGGAACTTCCACTTTTCCACTTTTCTTAAGCTTCCGCTTCATTATTGCCCAAAATCTCTCTATGGGCCGGAACTGCGGGCAGTTGGGTGGATTTATTAGTTAAACGATGAAATCTACGTTATTATCGCGGTACCACTGGATGACTTCCCGGCTGCTTAGTGGCAACTCGCCAAATCTGGCCAAAATTTCACGGGACCTTTATGGGCTTCAATGAAAGGTAGTACGCGGTTTTTGAGGCATTCTTCCTTGTACAGCTTCGAGTCCATCTTATTTGTCACGAACACTTTGGTCTTTGCTCCGCAGCTGCATATCCCTTGCCAAATCATCAGTTTGTTGGCAAATTTGTCCATAAAAGCAAACTTAAACTGCGCAGGACCATCTCCTCGTGCCGTCGCCATGTAGAATTTTTGGCCCGGAAGCCGTCCGAAATCCATTTTGACGTAGGTTTCATCGTCGATGAGCAGGCATCCTTGGCACTTCGTGAAAACCTGCTGGTACATTTTCCGAGCTCGAGTTTTGGTGACGAAACTTTGCTTCGACGTTCTGTTTGGTTGCTTGCTGGCTCGATAAGAACGATATCCTGCTCGCAAATGAATTTTTCGAACGGTACTGTGAGCAGCAGCGTGTTTTTGTGCGATTTCATTATCTGATAGTCCAGGCCCAAGTAACAATTTAAGTTTTATTCTAGCCGTATAGCATTCCTCCCGGCTGTGTTGATAAAACTACATTCAAAACTGTTTTGTCTACCAACACCTCCTCTATGCTTCTTTAAAGCCAAAATTTGTACAAAGTGGCCCACTCTATAGAGGGTTGTGAAAACAATTTAATAAAACCTTTATAAGACCATAAAGATTTTGAAAATATTCTAGTGATAGATGCTATGACCACTTGAGAACCTTCATAAAACCTATTGGCTGCATTGAAAACCAGCATGCGGCCAAATGACCATAGCTGTCAAACTTAACTGTGATATCATGGTTGGTTTTTGTTGTTCTGCTTTGTCCGATTCTCTATTTGCTATTTGCTTGATTAGTTCTCGAGTTATGCAGAAATTTGTGTTTCATTTAAAATGGAGACCCCCCCTTTCAGAGGGCAGAGGGGTCTCAACCACCATAGAAATTTATCTCTCCTTCAAAAACCTCCACATGCCAAATTTAGTTCCATTTGCTTGATTAGTTCTTGGGTTATGCTATAAGAGTCAGTCAGTCAGTCAGTCAGTCAGTCAGTCAGTCAGTCAGTCAGTCAGTCAGTCAGTCAGTCAGTCAGTCAGTCAGTCAGTCAGTCAGTCAGTCAGTCAGTCAGTCAGTCAGTCAGTCAGTCAGTCAGTCAGTCAGTCAGTCAGTCAGTCAGTCAGTCAGTCAGTCAGTCAGTCAGTCAGTCAGTCAGTCAGTCAGTCAGTCAGTCAGTCAGTCAGTCAGTCAGTCAGTCAGTCAGTCAGTCAGTCAGTCAGTCAGTCAGTCAGTCAGTCAGTCAGTCAGTCAGTCAGTCAGTCAGTCAGTCAGTCAGTCAGTCAGTCAGTCAGTCAGTCAGTCAGTCAGTCAGTCAGTCAGTCAGTCAGTCAGTCAGTCAGTCAGTCAGTCAGTCAGTCAGTCAGTCAGTCAGTCAGTCAGTCAGTCAGTCAGTCAGTCAGTCAGTCAGTCAGTCAGTCAGTCAGTCAGTCAGTCAGTCAGTCAGTCAGTCAGTCAGTCAGTCAGTCAGTCAGTCAGTCAGTCAGTCAGTCAGTCAGTCAGTCAGTCAGTCAGTCAGTCAGTCAGTCAGTCAGTCAGTCAGTCAGTCAGACAGACAGACATACAGACAGACAGACAGACAGACAGACAGACAGACAGACAGACAGACAGACAGACAGACAGACAGACAGACAGACAGACAGACAGACTTTGTTTGTTCCAGAGGTTTGCAGAAAGAGTGGTTCAAAGAGTGCTTGAAAGTGTGTAAGAAAGCTGACGTAAGTGTTGCACAGGATTTGATGGGTTGCATTAAGTCCAAGTTTCATGCATTTAACCTAGGAGAGGAGGATGAATAAACCTTCGCCGGAGACGGAGAATGCTTGCCAGTCGTTCAGTTATCAGGTTTGACTACTGTCCAGAAGGGCCCGTGCAAATCGTTGCGAAAACATAGCTAATATGTGTTCATTTTTTCCCTGAGAATTTTCGGCATCGCGACTTAAATTATTTGAAGGCACAATTCTAAGAAACTCCATAGATTTCACATGTCAATCCTTAATCACATTCAAATTTCCTGCATGGTTTATGGTTTCCAAGATTTGTGCCATCAAAAAACTGCTTGACAAATAGACGGATCTTGCTGCCGCTAATGTTGATGAAGTTTATTGCCGTAAAATGAATTCCTCTGCGACTGCAATTGATTTTTATCGAAAATAAATAAACGTGTTACAGTGTTATCGCGATAATACTCGTATGTTGCGAATTATTGCCGCGCTTATCTAAGATTTTCATGCGGTGCGTGGTAATGATCCACCTAAAAGCACGCCGAAATTTTATGCATAAGTATTCAACGCAGGTGTGTAACTGAGATAGTATTTTATGGCAGCGGCTTGTGGAGTCAATCCCGGCTAACGAACACCCGTGTGTTAAATCAACTGGAATAGTCTATTGAAAAAAAAAACAACAGGAAACCAAAATAATCCTACTAGACACAATATCGATAACAATAATTTATCTTCATCTGAGTAAACGATGACAAATATCAGACACTGACCTTTTGTATGTGATAATAAATACCAATTTTATTTGTTTATCGCTGCCCATACTGAGTAGTTTGAATTTTGTCTTAAACATTAATATTTAAAGATATTAAAACATATGTTTTTGTTTTTTTTTTCTAAACATGTTAGCATTAGCATGATAATTAGCATTGACGTTTGCGCACCTCGTGGATGCAGCTACGATGAGGAATAATTCGTTGAAGACATTGCATGTCACTATGCAACGAAACCAGTTACTGATACGTTTCTTCACGCAATATAGACTGTTCCAGAAAGTATAAGCACACTTTCAAAATAACAAAAAAGTCATATTTTTTTTAGGTTTAATAATTTTATTTGGCAAATCATATTTGTATTTGTGTTTTATATGATATTTTACTCTCGTTTAATCAAAACATTTAATCATAGCCAAGACTCCTAACTTTTCCTCGAACATGACCCATTAGCTTCTGTACAGTGGTACTTCCCACCAATTTGACCACTTTTGGCCAATTTTTTTTAATTTTTTGGATGTCGTCCGCTGGTTTTATGCATTTTCGAAGCTTTGCTTTGGTTAAAGCCCAAAAAGTCTCGATTGGCCGTGCCTCCGGGCAGTTCAGCGGATTCATGTCTTTCGGCACGAAACATACATTTTGACTTTTGTACCATTCTAAAGTGTCCTTTGCGTAATGACATGACGCCAAATCAACTACTTGACCATCGTGCTGCCTGATCATAGGCAATAATCGCTTCTGGAGACATTCCTTAACGTATTTCTGAGTGTTCATCATCTCCGTTGCGATGTACGGACTAGATGTTTTACCACAATCGCATATTGCCTGCCAAACCATAACCTTCTTACCGAATTTTTCGGTAAAAATTGCCTTCTCCGTTTCGGGGATGTCTTTGTCTTCGCTTACAGTATAGAATTGTGATCCGGGAAGCGTTTTGTAATCTAGTTTCACATACGTTTCATCGTCCATTACCGCAGATTGTACCGCTCCGACGCTTACACCCTCTTCCTTGGCCAATTTTCTCATGGAGAGTCCGCTCGATACTTTTTCGTTATTCCGGAGTAAGACCGCGCATTTTGATAGGTTACAAATAACTGAGCACTTTTTTTTATGCTATGTCATTCAGAAATGTGCAAACAAAAGGACGCAGCCAAAACATGTTGAAATATTTCATTATATTCAAAGTGACCGTTAAAATAAGTTGTGCTTATACTTTCTGGAACAGTCGTTAATCTCCACGAAGACCATTCTCGATCGCTCATCTGGCCACATCTATGCAAACGTTGGAGATAGGGAGGATTTGGTATCTAATCTGGTAAACTTGTGCTTCCGTGTAATCTGTCACTTCAATTCTTAAAACTTCTTGTGTTAGCATTACAAGCTTATTGCTTTCACACCTTGTATATTCCTTGCTCTCAACTTAGTGCTCTAAATGCACTTCCACGGTTATTAAGTGAGAGCTTACGATGCCAGGTACCATTTTTTTGCAGTATGATTATGTGGCAAGCGCAAGTGCTAAGGGAGGACCCGTTCTTTAAACTTACATTTCCTGATTATTTGGAGCTGTATTTGACAGTAGATAAAGACTGTACGCGAAAAAAAAGGAGACACACTAAAATTTGTGCCAAAAATTCAATTTGAATCGGATTTTTCCAAATTTTCAGTGAATAACATTAAACATTATGGTAAGGTTTCTATTTCATTGATTTCTTGAATATTCCCTTAAGGGCCGGTTCATAAACCACGTAGACTCATTTTTGAAAATCTCAGACCCCCCTACCCCCTCGTAGACTTTTCTTCATTCATTGAAACTTTGTATGAGGCGTAGACTTTGGACAACGCCCCCCCCCCCTCTCCCCAAAAAGTCTACGTGGTCTATGCATAGCCCCTAATGAACTGAAGCCCGCACTTTGCCCTTGGCTCTTATGACGTTTTGGGCAATAGAAGGGTCGATTTCTTTTGATACTGTTGCATCAAAGCCAGCTCGTTCTCGAATACTTGAGGTGCTTCGCGAAGTTTGACCTTCAGGATAACCCAAAACTTCTCAACCGGACGCAGTTCCGGCAAGTTCGGTGAGTTGAAGTCTTTTGGTACGCAAACATCATTGTTATCTTTGTATCAGTCTAACACCGGCCCACAGTGTCGAAAAAAGCTGAAAAATCAACGTCTTCATTTTACAATAAATATTTTTTTTAAATTTTGCACACTATTTGAAACATCTTTTTATTTTTATGAAGATTGGATGAAAATTTTGCTCCCTACAATTTTTCAAAATATCGGTCCTACATGGTCGTGGTTTTTAGATCCCATATAAAATGTATGGAGAATCGAAAAAAAAAATCAGTGGGGTTGTGTTTAACACACGACCGGTTTACGCAGACTACGTTAACCCGTTGGATTAGTTTCGTAGTGTACTGTTCTAATGGGACGTTGGGTTAGCATAAATAAGTGAGAAAGTATGTTAGAACATGCTATGATTCGCTTCTTGGAAATTATGTGTGCTGCCTGTAGTGATTGTGTTGATATGATCGACCAGCTGGAGACCATTATCCTTATCGCGTAATCTCGAAAATCTATCGATATATGATAAAGCTTTAAGAGTTCACACTGTTTCAGTTATTTTTAAATGTTGATTTGACCTCTACCCTTGCCATAAGGCCTAGTTTGATCAAAAAAGCGTTGATGTTTGTCCTCAAAGATCGTTAGAACAGCATTAGATAGTAAGTATGTAAGCAAAAATCTATTGTAAAGGGTGTATTCGATAAAAATGGCACACACATATATACTCATCAAAATTAAACTGATTATCGGATTTTCTTGAAATTTTCAGGGAATGAAGAACTACTAATGAGTTTTGATTTTCAACATTTGTTTTATTCAATTTCGTCTCCCATCCCGAATGCCCGCACCTTCCTTTTCATTCCACCCATCAAATTTTGTACAACCGATTTTCCCAGTGTTTTTGTTGTTTTTACCCAAATTTTCTTCAATTCTAGCTCTGTTTTTATAGTTTTGGGATGTTTGCGAAGTTCCGTTTTCATAATTGCCCAGAATTTTTCAATTGGACGAAGTTCCGGTGAATTTGGTGGGTTCATATCCTTTGGCACAAAATTGACTCCGTTGCTCGGTACCACTCCAATACGTTTCCAGCGTAGTGGCAGGATGCTAGATCAGGCCAAAACAGAGTTGATCCTTTGTGCTTCTTAATGAATGACAAGAGACGCTTCTTAAGGCACTCTTCCGTGTAAATCGCACCGTTTATTGTTCCGGAAGTGATGAAGGGAGCACTTATTTCACCACATCCGCAAATCGCCTGCCAGATTAGAACTTCTTTGCAAATTTCGATAGTTTCTTCTTTCGAACATCCTCCGGAACATCGAACTTCGACTTGGCAACGAAATATTCTTGCCCAGGAAGTATGGTATTGGTATGTTTCGTCATCCATCACGATGCAACCGGATTTGGTGAGCAGCTTCGTGTAAAGTTTCCGGGCGCGGGTTTTCGCAGTGATGTTTTGTTTTTCATTCCGGTTTGGGGCTTTTTGCACTTTGTAAACATGTAACCCAGCACGTTTCATGGTTTTCTGCACAAAACCGACTGACACCTTAGACTTTTTAGCGACATCTCGAATTGACATGTTTGGACGGTTCTTGAATTGTTGTACGACTTTCCTGGCCATTTTACTGTCCATTGGACCACTTTTACGACCACTCCCTTCCTTCCTTTGGACACTCAGACGCTCCTTGAAGGTTCTTATTACACGAGACACAGTTTTATTTGCAATTCCAAGCCTTTCAGCAATCCACCGGTGGGACGCCCCTGGATTTTGATTGTGAGTGCACAAAATTTTCTCACGGACAATTTCTTGTTTCGACGACATGACTGGAACTACTGAATGTATAACTCTGAAACTTGGCAGATGTAAATAATACACTATGGATAAGATCTACTCAAATTTCTAGGTTTTTACTCATACGATTCAAAAGTTACAGAAGATTTTCTGTGTGCCATTTTTATCGAATACACCCTTTACATTCTTTAGAAAGCATTTAAAAAGTATTTGCACTTTGTCAAGTTGGTTGACCCTAAGGCCCTTCTCTAGCTTTCCGACCAGTAGTTGGCAACGCATTACCTCTGGTTGCTTCCAGTTTCGCCCGATAACCTCGAGTTCATTCGGCATCGGTACATGGTCAATTCGGAGGATTTTTCGAATGTTCGATCTTAACGCGCTTCCGAAATTTGCGCATACGGTTGGCATCAACACGAATAGGCATTGCACTTATTCACCCTTTTACAGTTTCCCAAAACTTTTTTCTTCCTAGAAATAAAACGCTATCCAACGCGAATCGTTAACACAACAGAATAACTATTCATAACAGTACTCATTGAAATGTGCATGTTTAAGAATCAAAACATTGTCCGTGATAGGGAATTTCTTGAAACATGCCAGAACGCAACATTCTTTAAAATTTTCTTACACCGATTGATGAATATGTATGCGCAATATATTAATCTTTTATTTGTAAAACTTTATATACCTGAGTAAATAGAAAGGCAATCGTATAAATTTCTTGATTAGAGCAGTCTCAAAAATAAATCAATCAAGAAACAATCGAATTCTTAGCGTCCAGTGTTTAAATTTTTCGAGACGGTAGCCATTTGTAAATTGTACAAAATGCTGAAGGTATGCAACAAAGAGAAAACTAATCTTGTTTTAGCTACCGCTGTCAGCCAATCGGTAAGAACCAAACATTGAAATCAAACAAACGCTCTCAAAATTAAATTGGTGGTCCTGAAAAGTACGGATTTGAAATGGTTCGCATTTGAATTAAATCCCTCTCTGCGCCATACCAAAAGATGTGTACCAAATATCACACACACACACATAAGCACCTTATTTCGCTCCTCGTGGTTGCACCCATCAGCTGGCTACAAAGACATTATTTGCCCAAGCAACCGACTGCCTAGCACACCACAGCATAATGTATGGCTGCCTAGCAACGGTTGCCTAGCCAACGGCTTGGTAACAACAGACTGCAGTGCAATCAGCTACCTGACCAATTGGTAGGTCGCCGGTGCACTTTCTATGGTGCTTGCCACAGCCAGCTGCCAAATCCTAGTTGGCGTCTTGCCGCTCCGCTGAATGAAACTAGTGCACCCTCCAGGGTACATGCTATCGCCCGACGCCAGCTGCCAATCCATACTGGTTTGATGCTCCGCACAGCTTCAGTACTGCAGCACGAATGAGAAAATTTGCGAAGGTGTACCCGTTTTATATCGTTCACTTCTGCATATGAGACATCCCTTGCTTACATTTGAAATCTGTGATAGTAAAATTGTGTGCATTGAGTAAATTTACTCTGAAAAATCGGCATTATAAGACATCACCTCATATTTTGGTTATTTCCAATAGCTTGAATTGTTAACGAATAATGTTTGATAGTTGAACTGATTTCCAATCGATTGATGTAAACATCTTGAAAATCTATTGAGCATTTATTAAGTTATTAGCGTTTAATATGTAACGATATTTCGTGACGGTAGCTGATTTTTGGATTTTCAATTGACACCCTAACCTTCCCGTAAGACGTAGTCTACGTCAAAACTTCAACTAAGTTTTCAAATGTGAGCACACATGCGCACATACACCACAATAGAGTAAGGTGGGGCAAAAGTTCGACCTTAGTGGAATTTTATTTTTCAATTTTTTGTTTAATAAAGTTACAACAAATTAAGCATACTGATTTATTCAACAACTGTTTATCTCTCTTCGGAAAAAGTACAAGTTCAATGAAATTAAAATTACGATGTTGAAAATAATATTTCGAAACAACCTTCGAAACGAACTTTTGCTCCACCAGTGGGGCAAAAGTTCGAATGAGGTGGGGCAAAAGTTCGACCTTTCATGGTGCAGCTGATATAGTCACGTGTTCAAATTTAGTGTTTCTCAATCTTTGCTTTCTTCTTAGTAGGCTGCGATTCGTTGAAAAGTTTCTTGCGTTTAGATGTTTTTGACAGTTTTTGTGCTTGCTCCATAGCTTTCAGTTCCAATTTTTCCTTGAATGGTGTGCTGGTAATAACTTCAGATCTCTGGCCTCTCTTCCGTCTTTGCTGCGGCTCTACTTGTTTTGGCAGGGGCCTGATTTTTGCAATGGAAACCGGTTCTGACGGCTCAGAGCACGATTGTACGTCCGAGAGCTGTACTGTCTCAGAGCACACTGTCTCTAGAGATTCCAGGATGTTCCGGAGGGAAACCAAAAGCGGTTTGAATTTCACACTGCAATCCTTGCTGCACTCCGCATGTTGGTTGGAAGCACCGGAGCATGTCAAAGTAGCATCGGACGATTTCGTATTCGGTAGTTCAGGAGGATCAGCTATCTGTTGAAGTGGCATAGTCGGATTAACCCTCAATGGCTGGTTATCGACTTTTGAAGCGGTGTTTCGTTTTGCTGGTCTCTTCACGTGGATTGAAGAACTTTGGGGCAATTCCACAGATGACTCTACGAATACAGCCAATGGCGAAGAACGTCCAGTTGCTTCTGTACTACTGGTGGTAGTGGGTTCCGGGTCAACATTTTCAATGCTCGACTGATCAATCCTATCCTGAAAGCATTGATCGCTTTTTCGATTGTTGCACATCTGCAGTAAGCTATCCCAAACAGTTCAGCCACTTGATACTGCGTGATAACTCTTCCAGGATGGGACACAAGCCAGTTATTGCACGCTTCGGCATATTTGGTTTTGAGGTAATACAAACTCCTAGATATTTTATACTATCATGAACCTTGAAACATTTTCCGTTTAAGACAAGTTCTGTGGGATGCTGTGCTTTATTATTTGGATATCTTAATAGTACTTGACATTTGTCATAATTTAATTCTAAGCCAACATCTGCTAATTGTTCTACCACTTCCTTAGGAATACATTCCATCTCCTCCTTAGATGTCGCAATAATAAATAAATCATCTGCAAAAGTTAGTAACAGTGGTAATTTAAGGCAACCTAGGTCCATCAGCTCAAGTTTTGTAATTTTACCTGCGACTTTACGTATTACATCTTGCATCATTAAATTGAATAACATCGGCGACAAAGGGCATCCCTGTTTAATACCTTTACCTCTTTTAACTTCACGTGACAGTTGATTATTCCATAGAATTCTAGTTATTTCATCCTTCATGCAAGCTATAACCCTATCCACTAATCTCGATGGAACATTAATATTTAATAGGATATCCTTAAGATTCTAGACCTTAACCGTATCAAAGGCTTTTTTTTAATCTACCGTTAATACACATACATCTATCCTGAAAGCATTGATCGCTTTTTCGATTGTTGCACATCTGCAGTAAGCTATCCCAAACAGTTCAGCCACTTGATACTGCGTGATAACTCTTCCAGGATGGGACACAAGCCAGTTATTGCACGCTTCGGCATATTTGGTTTTCAGGGCTTGAAAGAAACAGCGATCTAACGGTTGGACTTTGTGACTACTGTGTGGGGGAATAGACAGCAAAATAAATCCATTTTCTCGACAGAAGAGAACAGTTTCCAACGATTGATGTGTGCTGTGATTGTCTAAAATGAGCAAGACCGGGTTCTCCTTCGTTGCGTTAGTGTGCTTCTGAAAATGCTGTATCCATTGAAAGAAAAGATCCGAGTTTATGTATCCCGAATCAGAAACGAACATTTCGGTTCCTGGAGGTGCCCCATTGAGAAGCTCCGGCTTTTGACGTTTTCTTTTGAAGATCAGAACCGGTGGCAAATAACTTCCCACAGCACTCATAGCGCAAACTGCTGTGGTGAGCTCTCCTCTCTCAGCCGAGCTTATTTTACCTACCGCTTTCTTTCCGGATGTAGAGACGACCTTCGGGACAATATTCGGTTCTGTAGACATTCCTGTTTCGTCCATATTGTAGATCCGACCTGGTCTGAAGCTATACTTTGTTGTCACTTCGGTCAAATTGTCGAAAAATTTGGTCATTTGCACCCGGTTAAAACCCATCATCCTCGCAAGACTGGTTTGCTGGGGAGTTCGCAGTGACAATCTGTGTCTACGCATGAAGGAGATCGTCCACTCTTTACCAGCTATCTTTGACTCCGTATTGAATCCATGTGTGACCTTATTTGCCTCGGCGTACTGGAATACCGCTCTTCGGAGGTCGATTAACGATAATCCGTAGAATGCGTCATCGAGATTCTTGCAATGTCCAGCTAGGTCTTCTTCTTAATCTGGAGTAAAGATTGATCTAAACCGACCAAGCTTTTGCGCTCCGTAGCCCTGAAACCGGAACAGAATAAATTAAACTACGATTAACCATAAAAAAAAAGTTTGATTTATTTACCTTCTTCAGCCTCTTACGCAATGCAGCTTCCGTAATTCCGAGACTTTTGGCAATAGCGAGTTTAGATTCGCCATTGGCAAGCCTTTGTTGGGCGACTTCCAGCATATCGGAAGTACATACCTTCCGCTCCGATTTTCTTTTGTAGACCCTGTATGATTATACGTAAGGAAGCAAGTACATGACTATTCTGATTCGAACTTTTGCCCCACTCGCGATTCGAACTTTTGCCCCACTATGGATTCATGGACTTTACATCAAACAGTGCAAAACTGGGAAATAATACTGAAAATTGTAACTCAGCATCTGATTGGTATTGAAACCAGCAACTAAATGCACAACAACACTTTTTTGAAAACTGAAGTTTTGTGTACGAAAACTCGTTTAACATTTACTAAAAAATTACAGTTTTTGGACGAAAAAACAACTCTACCTCATTATTTTGAGAAAATGCAACCGAGCCAAGAACTGTTTACATCTGAATGTGAGCTGTCAAAATTCCTACCAATCCATACCAGTGTTGCCAATTTTCCGGTACTCTGTGTATAAAAAACTGCAAAACGAACTTTTGCCCCACCTTACTCTAGGCTTGTGTTGAAGATTTTTTTGCCTGCTTTCCGAAAGTAAGGGGTTTCATCTTGCGCAAACTTGCGCAAATACGATGCCGGGAGGCAAGAGTCCTGGCATGGCTGGGAAACCCGTAAATTTGGAAAAAACATAAAGCTAGTACTAGATTAAGGTGTGACCCAGTTAGAATTGGAACCTAGACTATTGCGCATATTTCGGAGATACATTAGCAAAATAGTATTCTGTTTCAACTTAAATGTTCGACTTTATGTGAACTTTAAAGGGAAAATACAAAAAATTATTCATCTCGTTTTCGAAGAAATTTGCGGACTTCTCTCGGAATAGGTTTCATCAACCGGCGCACATTATTCTCATCCATCGTTTTGGCAATCTTATTCCACTTGGTTCTCAATTCATTGATGCTTTTGACGACACTGCCATTCACCTTCAGCTTCCTCTTCATAATAGCCCAAAATCTCTCTATCGGTCTGAGCTGGGAACAGTTTGGTGGGTTGAGTTCTTTCGATATAAACTGAATCCCGTTGGTTTCATACCACTATAGCACTGTTATACTGTAATGACAGCTTGCAAGATCTGGCCAAAACATGACAGGTTTATTGTGGGATCTGATGAATGGCAATATTCGCTTTTGGAGACATTCCGTTCTGTACAGCTCTGATGCCTTGCCAAATCATGTATTTACGTGCAAATTTATCTGCAAACACAAACTTGAATTTGGAAGGAACATCTTCCGGGGCGCAGCCAAGTAAAATTTTTGTCCCGGTAGCTGTTTGAAATCGACCTTTATATAGGTTTCATCATTCATGAGGAGACAGCCATTGAATTTTGTCAACACCTGATCATACAGTTTTCTGGCACGGATTCTGGCCACATTGTTCTGCTTTTGATTGGTATGACTTGAAGCCTTCCCGGAGACGAATCCATTGCACGGTACTGCGTGCGGCACGAAACATTTTGGCCAAATCGCGGTCTGAGATTTTGGGGTTTGCCTTAATGTTCTTGATGACTTTGTTCCGCAGATGACGGTTGACAGTACCCGCCCGACGCTTGCTTTGAGACTTGCGATCCGTTGACAAAGTTTCTCTGTACTTTTTCAAAACACGCCACACGGTATTTCGATGTTGTTATTGTTAACAACACTGATGTTGTTATTGTTAACAACACATAAGATGTCATAGTTTACAAATACGACCACTAGGGTCACTGTTAGAATCAAAAATGTTTGTACCAATACTAAATGGGCCACACCATAAGTCAACCGGTCGTGCGTTTTTAGATGGATGGATAATTTACAACTCTAAACGATCTAGACCAAACTGGAGATCGAACTTTTTTTTTACTTCAGGACAATCTCCCCTTTCAGAAGATCCGTTATCCAAATAAAGCTGTTGCTTGACCTCCGATTCAACATTACCCACAAGTACCCCTCCCCCCACCCACTCTCTCGACATCCCTTTCCGATCGCAAAGTCGCGATGATGTTGGTTGGTGTCGCGCCTTGAGAAGCGTTGATAATAAAATTATGAAATTAAGTTATTAAGTCCACAAGATTTATGAGCCGGGGAGAAAACTGAGTGTGCAAAATGCGCAACCAGATGCTGCGACCGACGATGACGACCTGGCCGCCGATATGGGTGACTTAAGTTGTGCGGAAAATGTTAAGTAAGTTATTTTCCCTCGCAGTTCCCCCCTTCCACCGACCGGTCACTCCCCTCACTATTTACGATGCGGTTACTTTAGCTTGTACCAGCCGTGTAGTTCACTCTTTTTTTTTTCTGCGCGAAAAAAGTACTACAATGTCTCCTGCTCTTTCCACCTCGCCTTCATCTTTGGCGTCGCGCCGGCTGCTCCTGAATGAAGCAAGATCCGAGAGATCGTTGTCGCAGTAGTTCGGACGGGCGGCGAATCTCTCCTTGTCGTCGTCATTGGCCAGCCGTACGATGTTTTATGGCTAATTGCTTGAACCCGGAGCCCCCGGCTGTTGTCGGTTGCAGCCTCCATTCATTGGAATCGCAAACGGAACGAACGATGCGAGATCGGGAACCTTGAATCATTTTTTCGACCTGAACCACATTCTGACATTCAGATCAACTGGCCACAAATCTCCTGCAGGCGGCCCCGAAAATGGAACCAGCGTCGTGGTGGCGGTACTGCGAAAAGGACTAATGGTGGGTCTTATGCAACCGGGCGCGGAACTGTCCAAGTCCCGGAGGGGGGGAATTTACATTTCAATTTTGCGCGTTGCATAATTATCGGGTGCAATCCCAAATTGCGGTGCATTACTGGAAGCCTCGCGACGCGTAATTTCTGTTATCACGAGCCATTATTTATTCATCGGGATAAGCACTCGAGCGGGGAGAAAGTGATTTTGCTTCGGTAAACGGAACCTTCTGGCGAAATATGAAACGGACTTGAATGTTATGGCGATCTACAAATCACAATATGTGTTTTTTTTTTCGTCAAGAAAAATGATGCAACTTGGATAGAAAAGGTAATTGATATTTCGGCTGCTGACCACCGCAAAGCAAAGGTCGCTGAACTGACTCAGCAGCACGCACTGAAGACGGAACAGCCAGTGGTGTGGAAAAAGACCCGCTCGGTCACTAATAACCCTACCAGCGAAAGCGTGCACCTGGTTGGCTAATTTGCGTCACATTGTAATCTTGCAATTAGCTGTAATTCCCGGTGCATAGCTCTTACACCATCTAGCGCGTAGCGAAATCTGAGGCGTCAAATCTTGCCAAGATCCAGTAATTTTTGTCTCTAAAGTTACTCTTACCTATAGGCCATTCCGATTTAACCGGAGACGGATCACCAAGCGCTAGAAGGAGGTCCATCTTTTTTGCCGGCTGCAGATGAGATTTTATCGGCTTTGTCCACACACGGCGACTGGCATATACTACTGCTGCATCGCTAAACTCTCACTTGGAGGTCTCCAAAGGGGCGCAATTAGCGAAACCGATAGCCATCGCCATCGTGCGTCGTCGGAACACGATTCAGTTGCATTCGCCTCGCGGGTGCCGGCGTTAAATTGCAGTCCAAGATTGGGGCAAATAATTGCGATAGTTTGCACACCCAGCTCAGCGGTTGGTTAACTAGACAATCACAGTCGAATGTATTTCTAAGTATACTAATTGAAACTGGGTCAGCTGTGTTGCTAATCTTGCGAGTAAATTGCTGTGAAAAATGGATCCAGTCGGTTAAATGGTAGAGAAGAGGGGAATTCGGTGGTTTGTGATAGAAATCGACGTTCTCGCGTCAGTCAAACTGCACCGGGCAGCAAATTTGTTCAATGATGTCACTGTGAATGTATCGCCCCCTCAAATCAGAGAAAAGGACGAGGGTAATGACTGTTGTTTTGTTTGAATTTTGTTCTAATTATCCAATGTAGGCTGGCCCATCGTGCAGAAAAAGTCAATTTCATCTGGGATCTCAACGTAATCAATTTAACTGAACATGGACATGAGCATTATTGACCGCTCGAGGTTGCTACTACGTTATAACCATATCAGCTGTATTTACATAGAGAACCAACAGATGATGTTTGAGACTAACATGCATCCTCAATGTGTCAAAACTGGTAATCCTAAATGTAGGCAGTACCGGCCTCAAATGTTCAGGGATTAAATAACCATATATATGATATGTTTTGGCCCAACTTATTTATAGAATTTCCTCTCCCAAGCCGAGCTGAATGCTCGTACATTTCTCTTAACACTGCTCATGAGATCTTGGGCGAGGCTTTGTCCATCTTCCTTACACAATTTCTCCCAGTTTTTCTTCAAAGCTTCATCGGTTTTGAATGTTTTTCCGCTTTTCTTCAACTTCTTCTTCATTATCGCCCAAAACTTTTCGATCGGACGAAGTTCTGGTGTATTTGGCGGGTTCGCCTCCTTCGGGAGCACATTAACGCCCTTCGCTTCGTACCAATCCATTACAGGCTTGGCGTAATGACACGAAGCGAGATCCGGCCAGAACAGCGTGGGATCACGGTGAGAGCGGAGGAAGGGCAGCAAGCGCTTCTGCAAGCATTCCTCTGTCCGTTTGGTTGTTTGGTGTCCGCCTTGATATATGTGTCGTCGTCCATGACGAGACAGCCCGGCTTGACCAGCCACTCACGGTACAGCTTCCACACACGCAATTTGGCCACCGTGTTTTGCTTGTCAGTCCGGTTTGGCGCCTTCCTGACCTTAAAAACACGTAGCCCAGCCCGCTTCATGGTCTGCTGGACGAACCACTTCGACGAATTGACCTTTTTGGCCACGTCTCGGGTGGAAAGGTTCGGGTTATTCTTAAAGTACTGCCTTATCTTCCGCGCCTTCTTTGGGTATTCCGTGTTCGGGTTTTGGCCGCTTTCAGCACGCCGCTCGATGGTCTTCGTCTCCTGGAACATCTTCACAACGCGGGACACGGTGGAATGGTGGATTCCAAGCCTTTTGCCGATCCATCTGTGCGACTGACCAGGATTATCGATCACCGCGCCCAAGATTTGCTGGCGTAGCTCTTCTTGTTTCGAACGGCATCTTAAAAACTACTTGACAGATCGCGATAAAATGTTGCACACATAAACATAACACTCTAAACTAGTATTACTCAAAATTTCAAACGGGTCAAAATTTACACCCAAAATAAAGTGTCGCATTTTTTCCGAATCCAATCTTTATATGTTCCTTTGACTAAAGACTGTATTCGATGAAATTTGGACACACAAAATAGGTCACCAAAAATTTCCCTTGAGCCCGATTCTTTTCAAACTTTCTGGAAATAAAGTACTACTAAATGGTTAAGTTTTGACATCATTGGTTTATTGAACCTCTTCTCCCAACCCAAATGTCCGCACCTTTGCCTTGACCCCTTTCATCAAATTTTGGGCAATGATAGGACCGACTTGCTTTCTTACTTTTAACCACACTTTCTTTAGTTCAAGTTTATTTTCTATCTGTTTTGGAGTTTTAATGAGCTTTGCCTTCATGATTGCCCAAAATTTTTCAATTGGGCGAAGTTCCGGAGTGTTTGGAGGGTTGACGTCTTTTGGTACAAACACTACATTATTATCTTTGTACCAGTCTAAGACGGGCCGGCATAGTGGCAAGATGTGAGATCTCAAGAAGGGCAGAAGTCGTTTTTGGAGGCATTCGTCCTTGTAGATTTGTCCGTTGACGGTCCCAGAGGTGATGAAGGGCTGACTCATTTTGCCACATCCGCAGATCGCTTGCCAGACAAGGAATTTTTTGGCGAATTTCGACAGTTTCTTCTTCCGTACACTCTCCGGGACGGCCAACTTAGAGGTGGCGACGTAGTGTTCCTGTCCTGGCATTTGTTTGGTGTCGGCTTTAATGTAGGTCTCATCGTCCATCACAATGCAGAACGGTTTCAGTTTTCTTGCACGAGTTTTGGCCACCGAGCTCTGTTTATCGCTCCGGTTCGGTGCCTTCTGGACCTTGTACACATGTAATCCAGAACGTTTCATTGTTTTCTGCACAAAACAAACTGAAACTTTCGCCTTTTTCGCAACATCCCTGATCGAAATGTTGGGATAACGCTTAAATTGGTTCAATACCATGCTGGCCTTCTCCGGATTTGATGTGCCACGTTTTTTGCCACTACCATTTTCCGCTTGTTTGTCTTACGGTCCTTGAACGTTTTGATTCCGAGCTGTTTTCCCAAAATTTGTTGGCGCACTATTTCTTCATTTGAAGCCATCACTGAAATCACTAGACCGATTTTCGCGAAACTCATTACACAATTGACACAACACAATGAAATAGATTCAGTTAAAATTTCAATAATTTTTACCCACACGCCAAAAAGTTACGAACAATTGCGTGTGTCCAAATTTCATCGAATACAGTTTTTACAAAAACAAATATGTTCCCTAGTTTGAATTAATTCAGACTAGGGTTTGGTGGTAGATCTGATACCCCGCAACGCACCACGAAAAGGTGATCTACCAGCGTTACGGGTGGTGCAACTTTGTTGGTCCACAATCGGTCATCTCGAACTCATGAGAAACACGGCGCTTCTCGGTTGTTCTCGGTTGTTCGGATGTTTCATCGGCTTTTCAGTAGGTCGTCAGCACAGATCACCAAGTAAACTTCATCACCTTTCATGGTGAACACTTACAGGTAGTAGTCACGGTTAGAACTGCGGAATTTTAGTTTCAACAGTGTGGAATTGAATCTGTCGTTCCAGCATAGTGGGGCTTGTTCTAGACCATACAGTGATTTTTGTAGCTTGCACACGATTCCTGGTTTCGCTTTCATGCCTTGAGGTACTTCCATGTAGAGGTCCTCTTTCAGCATTCCGTGGAGAAAAGCCGTCTTGACATCCATCTGGTGTATGTAGAAGCCACTATGGACAGCAACGGCTAACACCACGTGAACTGTAGACAGCTTGGCGACGGGTGCAAACGTATCCTCAAAAGTTTATCACCAGTTGTACTTTATGTCGAACCTGTCGTCCGGTCTCGACCTCCGTGATCCAGAACACCCATTTTGGTTTAAGGGGCTTCACACCAACTGGAAACGTCGTCAGCTTTCATACATCGTTGACCTTTATGGAGTTGAGTTCGTCCTGCACCGCCTGGAACCAAAGGTCAGGATCCTCACGAGTGCTGATTTCGTTATAAGTTTCGGGAACGTCTGAGGATAAAGAAGGCCAACGGCACTGGCACTGAATCCGGTAAGATAGTTGCGCCTCGTGGACTGCTTGCCACTAGAGCTGGAGGACTAGTTCAGATCTGATTGCAAAGGGAGTGCAGAGTCTGGGTTCGCTGAATCTTCATGTCCTTCTCCAGGTTGGGCTTGGCCATCATGGCCAGACGATGCGACCCCGGGTTGCATGACATGGTCCACTTCGATGCGCTCGGTCGTAGATTAAAGGAACCATCAATCTCTCTTCATTTCGATTATCTTTGGTTCACGGAAAGCATTGTTCATTGAACTTGACGTCACGAGTAATCACTATTTGCTTGGCATCTTTGTCCCTCAGCCGGTAACCATTAGGTGCATATCCGGTTATGAATAACCGGGATTCTTCGCGTGGAGCTCCTTTCTGTGTTGATTCGGCACCCACGCAAACGCTTGACAACAAAAGACACTTACCTTCTCCAGGCATGGCTTCCTTCCATACCTTAGTACAGTAGGTGTAACGTTCCTTGGTATCGCAGAGGTTGGGCTTTGATTGACGATGAACGTAGCCGCCAGCACAGCTTCACACCACATTGACTTGGGCGTATTCGATCCTAATAGCATAGTACATACCTTTTCGTACGTACCCTTCCGCAACCCCGTTTTGGTAGGGTGAGTAGGCTACTTTTGGCTCCACCTGGATTTCCATCGCTTTATAGTACATCTTCTGGTTGTTTGAGAAATACTCACGGCCTTGCTCCACGGTTAGTTTCGAAATCTTTGAAATCGAAATCTTGAAATTTTTCGAAACCTCTGATTTCTTCTGCAGCAAGGACACCACTGTGAAATGTGACTGGTCATCAATGAACTTCACGAAGTAGCGATGATCTTCCCAAGACGGTGGCTCGATCGGTCCCCATACGTCGGAGTGGATGCGCTCCCTGTCTCTTGCACCATTGAACGGATCCTGGCTGTGTTTTCCCAGTACACACACGTCACAAAACATGATCTTCTCCGCACACCAAGTGCTAGGTTCTCACGCACCAGAGTGACCATGGCACATTACCTGATATGACCGAGACGACACTGCCAGAGGTCAGCAAACTCTACTTCAGCCAAACTCGCATTGACCCGTTGGATCGCCATTTCCAAAACGTAAAGATTTCCTCGCACTTATGCCGTCGAAATCGTTTCACCATTCATCTTCAGCGTAACAACCCTGTCGTTGAAGAGCTCTTCCACACCAGCCTTGGTCAACATCTTCAGGGGCATGAGATTTTACCTCAGAGGTCATCTTTCGCAGTCATCAGAACGCCGCGGTTGCTCATTACACTGATGACATCTGCTTTCCTTGGCCACTAGGGATTCTCCGTTCTTTGCTACGTCAATGAACACCCGTTGCTTCAGGGCTATCACGGATGAAAAATGTTGTTTCGAATTCACCATATCACTGGTTCCCGTGTCCAGCAGAAATTCAAGCTTCTCACTGGATCGCTTTTTGCTTCCGGCACTATCCGCCATGAACAAGACCGATCAGAATCCATTGGCAACGTTGGCGTCGGTCTTCATTCGGCATTCTTTCTTCATGTGGCCACGCTTACCTCAGCCGAGACATTTTCCGGTGAACTTGTTGCTTCCGTGCTTTCCCGATGGTCGCCAGCCAATGCGGTAGGTTATGCCTCGTAGCTATGCATCCTGTCTAACCGCTTCGACTCATCGCTTAGCCACCGGGTTTTCACCAATTCGTAGTTCAATTCATCTTCCGGCAGGTTTCCTAAGGTGGTCATGAGAGGATCATAGGATTCAAGAAGGGTCAGGCTAAGAGCTGGAGAAACATCGCTTTATTCCAGTTTTGAACCGGCAACTCGGAGCTGTCGGATGAGATCTTAAAACTGCAGAAACTGCAAAACGCGCAACAGTTTCCTTCATCTGGAGATAAGCGAATTGCTTCCTTATTACCGTTTGCCTTCCGGTTAGCTTGGCGAAGGTATCTTCGAGATCCATCCACATTTCTTTCGTCGTAGACTTCTCCCGGATACACGGCAGATATTCGTACGACATTAGGCTCACCAGCCTTGGAACTTGGCCTTGGCGTCCATTTCCTTGAACTTGGCCGCTTCACCGACTTCTTCTGGAACATTCTTCACCGCTGTGTACCACATTTTCGTGGCTTCGAGATAGACTTGTACGCGGAACTTCTTTGTATCGTAGCCGGTTCCGGAGAACTGAGGGGTTCCGTGAACTGTCACTTATTTCTGCTTGTCGCCCATAACCCAACGAGGTCCGTCCTTCTTGAGAGCCACGAAAAAGGAACAGAGCTTGGACAATTTTAACGGTGTTTATTAAACGAGTGATGAGAATGACGGTTGAGTTAGGAATAAATAAACGATCCTCAGTATCAATGATTGCTAGATCCGCAACGTGAATCGTTACTAACTCAGAACAAGGAGCAACTGCAGGTAGTCATCCAGAAAATTCCGACTTTTCAGAACCAACCCAGGTAGCACACTACGATCATAAGTAGTTTTAGTAACTTGATTATGACTTAGCAAGTCATATTTATGTTATCTCAAATGAATGGCAACAAATGTGCTACTAGGGAAGGCCACCTGGGACGAGCAAAGCTTAACTATTTCAAAATAGACACTTCCCAGCTCCTAGTGTCGTTTCCCGAATGCGGGGGTCATTTGATGGTTGATGTGGTTTGCATTCAGCTTTGCTAAGGCCTCTTGAAGATAGCGTCCTTAGGTTGATGAGACGGCAGCTCTACCCAACCGTCCAAACCTTAAAGTCACTGGCGATGGACTTCGATCGCTTAAGTTGTCTAGCATCTGGCTGAACTGCTCTATCGTCAGTCGTGTTCAATTTGGTGACCCCGAAACTTTCTGTTGCACATTTCACCACACAAAGGAATTAGTTCATATTGCCATTGTGTTGAATACTTTTCTTTTCGGTCTCAGGGGATGTCAACGTCGGTGCAGGGTAGATCCGCCGTCAAGAACTACTTCGATTACGTGAAAGGTTGAAGCTAACTGACTCAAGCAACGAGTAAAAGCAAATTTTCTGGAAGAAGCATAAAAGTGGGGAAACAAATATTTTCAATACTATCAATGTACAAGGAGCCTTCGAGAAGATGTCAGCATCAAAAGAAGTATTTTATCTGAACAGTAAAGATCAATTTTCAAGTTGTTCGTAAATGTTGTTCGGCTTATCGCCCTTCAAGAGACAAGCCATATGCATTTAAACTTATACCCCTTCCAATTAATCATCCTTATAACTCTCTCTTTTCCATTTCTCACTCTCTTCCCTAACAGTTGTTCATCAACAACGAGTTTGTCGACGCTCTGAGTGGCAAGACCTTCCCGACCCTCAACCCGGCCACCGGTCAGAAGATCGTTGACGTTGCCGAAGGCGACAAAGCCGATGTCGATGCCGCAGTTCAGGCAGCCAAGACCGCGTTTGCCCGTAACTCCGCTTGGCGCCAGATGGATGCATCTGGTCGCGGTCGACTGCTGTACAAATTGGCTGACCTGATCGAACGAGACATCAACGAACTGGCCAACTTGGAATCCCTGGACAATGGTAAAGCTTTCGGTGATTCGGTGTTCGACATGAAATGTGCCATCGACACGTTCCGTTACTATGCCGGCTGGGCGGATAAGATCCACGGAAGCACCATCCCATCGGATGGACCGGTCCTGACCTACATCAGAAAAGAACCGGTAGGTGTGGTTGGCCAGATCATTCCGTGGAATTACCCGGTGCTGATGTTGACCTGGAAATGGGCTCCAGCTCTCGTTACTGGATGCACTCTGGTACTGAAACCGGCCGAGCAGACCCCACTGAGTGCACTCTACATGGCTGCCCTTTCGAAGGAAGCTGGCTTCCCGGATGGAGTCATCAATGTGGTCAACGGCTTTGGGCCTACGGTGGGAGCGTCCATCGTAAATCATCCTGAGATTAGAAAGGTTGCTTTTACTGGATCGGTCGAAACGGGTCGTTTGATCGGCGAGGGTTCCTCCAAGTCAAACCTGAAGCGCGTATCGCTGGAGCTGGGTGGCAAGAGCCCATTGGTAATCTTTGATGATTTCAATGGTAAGTTTTCGATGTTTTGGTTTGAAAATGGTTAATTTTGATTTGTATTATGATTTTTAGTGGACGAAGCAGTGGAGATCGCTCACAATGCAATCTTCGCAAACCACGGACAGAACTGCTGCGCCGGAAGCCGTACATTCGTACAGGAAGGCATTTACGACGCATTTGTGGCTAAAGCCACGGAAATGGCTAAGGCCCGCAAGGTTGGCGATGCATTCGCAGAAGGGACTCAACAGGGTCCCCAAGTGGATGAAGAGCAGTTGAAAAAGATTTTGGGATTCTTCGAATCGGCAAGCCAGGAGGGAGCTAAGCTGCAGACTGGTGGAAAGCGCTTTGGAGACGTCGGGTATTTTGTGGAACCGACGGTCTACTCCGATGTTAGCGATAGCATGAGAATTGCCCGTGAGGAGATCTTCGGCCCTGTTCAGAGCATTCTGAAGTTCAAAACCTTGGACGAGGTTATCGAGCGAGCCAACAACACCGAGTTCGGTTTGGCAGCAGGAGTGCTTACGAACAACCTCAACAACGCGTTGACATTCTCGAACGCCGTGGAAGCCGGCTCCGTTTGGTAAGTGTTTGATATATTCAAACGGAACAAAACATCTAACGCCATCTTTGTCTCACTCCACAGGGTCAACTGTTACGATTACGTCTGCCCAACAACTCCCTTCGGTGGGTTCAAGCAATCCGGACATGGCCGTGAGCTGGGATACGAAGGAATTGCACTGTACACGGAAACGAAAACCGTAACCATCAAGCTGCCATCGAAGGTCTGAAAAGGTCACTAAGGAATATCAATGAAAGTGAAATCTTCCTCTTCCTTCGGTGATGATCGTTTAAATAAAAACAATCCGTTCAAATCAATAAGCGTTTAAAATACATTTCTCATTATCCGCAATCCGGTCGAACCCGCCCTCGTTCGATTGCTCGGCACCAAGCTTGATATCCAATAAAGCACATCGCTGAACAAGAAGGATATCTCTTGTGGCTTGTTGTTTTGAACGGTTTTTTTTTTTACATCGTTTTGACAGCAGATTAATTCCCTTTCAAACAGAATCGGAAGGGTAACACAAACAGAAAGACAAAAAAAAAAAAATGAAAGTTCGCTTCTTTGGGGTCCTTTGCACGATGATTGGCCGTGGACCTTGACAAAATTCTGGGAAAGTTGTCGAATGGAAATTAATGGATGCAATCGGCCGTCCGGACAGGTATTTTTGCGCGAGCAAGTTTGATAAACTCGAAAAAACGGATGAAGCGCACGGGAGAAATTTAACGAAGAAAGGACCGCAAGGGATTTTAGTTGGAATTAATTATGTGTCATTGCTTGGTACACGAGGAGTGGGACTTTTACGACGCGTGTCATAAGTGCGGGGCTTGCTGAGAATTTTGAAAAGATTTCTCTGGCGTATGCGATTTATTGTGTTTAAACTTTGAGCGTGAAATTAAAAAAAAAACAACGGGATCGCACTCATCTTACTTTTCCGGCGTTTTGGTGTCCCAAAAGATTTCATGCAATAGAGGAGATGGTAACCGATCTTCAATCCTCTAATCTTATATATTCGTCAATCAAAGAACTTAACTGAGTATATCCATATGATAACTTTGTTATTTAGCTATAACGGAAGGTTTTTTTTTCACACGCAGTTCAAATGGAACGATAGCCGAATAAAACAGGGCCTGCCGAAATTAGTCACACTAATTTGATACGTTTGGCGCTCTATATAAAACACTTTCAAGCAGTTTTGTTCAATTCTGTCGATTGCAATAAAGGGTGTCCACGATGAAATTGCCACACACAAAATTGATTCGCAAAATTCGAGTTTTCATCCGATTGCCATCAAATTTTCAGGGATTGAGAAATAACTATTAAACTTCATTTTACCATTTTACTCGTATTTTATTTACAGTCCATACGCAAATGCCCGCACCTTGGCCTTAACCCCGGCCATAAGATTCTGCACAACCTGTGAATCAACCGTTTTTTGCATGTAAACCCATACTTTCTTCAGTTCCTCGACCGTCTTCACTACCTTAGGTCGTTTAAGAAGGTGCTGCTTCATAATCGCCCAGTACTTCTCGATGGGACGGAGCTCCGGAGTGTTGGGAGGGTTGAACATTTTCGGCACGAAATTGACCTTATTGTCCGCATACCACTTCAGCACGTCCTTGGAGTAGTGGCATGAGGCCAAATCCGGCCAGAAGATTGTTGGGACGTTGTGGGCCTTCAGGAGAGGAAGCAGCCGCTTCTGGAGGCACTCTTTTATGTACACCTGTCCGTTCATCGTGTCCTGGGTCACGAAAGGTGCACTCCGCTTCCCGCACGTGCAGATGGCTTGCCAAACCAGGAATTTCTTCGCAAATTTGAACATCTTCTGAGTGCGGACATGCTCCGGAACGCTGAACTTATCCTTGGCCGTGAAAAACAGGTTGCCGGGGATCTGTTTGAAGTCGGCCTTCACATATGTTTCGTCGTCCATGATGCAGCATTCAACTTTCGTCAGCATGTTGAGGTACAACTTCCTGGCACGGGTTTTGGCGGACTTGTTCTGCTTCTCGTCGCGATTAGGGGCCTTTTGTACCTTGAACGTTCAAAGCCCAGCCTTAGTTTTGGCCTTCTGGACAAAACTTCGGCTTAGGTGCAGCTTCTTAGCCACATCCCGAACGGAGGCGTTCGGATTTCGGTTGAAGGCCCCAACTACCCGGTTGTGAATTTTGGTGTTGTACGGAATACTTTTTCCTTCACTTCTGGGCTTCCGATCGGTGGTCAACCGTTCCTCGAACCGCTTAATCACTCGCGACACCGTGGAATTCGCGATTCCCAACGTTTTAGCGATGGAAGGATGCGAGAGATCCTTGTTCTCGTGATGAATACGCAAGATTTTATCACGCACGAGCTGTTCTTTCGACTCCATTTCCGCGAGTTTTGATCAAAGGACTTTAAAACATGCAGGATTTAAATAATGCACTATGAACTAAATCCACCCAAATTTTCATTAAATTCTACCCAACGGTTAAAAAGTTAGAGCAATTTCATAGTGTGGCAATTTCATCGTGGACACCCTTTAGATAAAGAGTCACATAGCAAATGACTGTAAACAAACAAAAGCCTCAAATTTGTGCTCGACACGTGTTGACTCTCCCTAATTCGACAATTATATATTCATGTTGAACTCGATTTCGATGTCCAACTTTAATCAATTCAAACATATAACCGCAGTCCCTTATTTTCTTTCTTAAATCACTTAACTTACTTTTAAACTGAAACAAGTCAACATTAGATGTATTTGTCGGACTATCGACTGGTTTCGCGGAAGCAGCTACGACGACAAGCAAAGTGAACACAGCACAGCGGATACTAGTCACACACCAGCGCGTCGGAAGGGAATCGGATTTTAGGTTATTGAAACTGAAATCGCGAGGAAAACAACGTTGCACATAACTTTATTGAAAAACGATTATAAGTCGCGTCCACGCGGATACAGAAAACAATTTAGTATGAAAAAACATTGTTGCCAGTTTGTCTTACATGTTATGAAGCGAGGGGTGATCAGCAATCACTACAAATATATGAAAAAAGCGCAAGCATTGCTTTCCATCACTCCTCCTCAATGTGCAGCCACTTCACGCTGAAACTCCGAGCATATCACGGAAGCGTTTGAGCTTCATGGGCCCAAGAGGTTTTGTTAAGATGTCTGCTGCCATAACGTCGGTCGGACAGTACTCCAGGGTCAACTGTCCACTGCTGCATAGCTCCTCTACGTATCGCTCCTTCGTGTCGATATGTTTCGACTTTCGACTTGATCGTCCAGTCTTCACAAATGATATGCAGCTCTGGTTATCTTCGCTTAGAACTGTCGGTCTTGTTTGCTCCTCTTCCAGGTCAATTAAAAGTTTCCTAAGCCAGATTGCATCCTGACTTGCCTCGCAAAGCGCAACATATTCGGCTTCCATGGAACTGAGAGTAACGCACGTTTGACGTCTGCTTGCCCATACCACAGCTCCGTCACCAAACTTGATAACGAACCCCGATGTTGAACGGCGTGTTTCTGCGTCGTCTGCCCAGTCCGAATCGCTGTACCCAGATAGTACACTATCACTGTCTGCTCTCAGATGAAGGAAGTACTCCTTCGTACCCTGCAAATAGCGGAGTACGCGTTTGGCACCCGTCCAATCACGTTCCGTTGGCTTTGCAAATTTTCGTCCAAGGATTGCCGCACTTGCGGCGATATCCGGCCGGACACACACTGACAGGTAGAGCAGACCACCTACTAAACTCCTGTACTGGGTTACGTTCTCAAAATCACTAGATGTATCTACGGTCTTTACGTACCCAGGATCCATTGGGCATTTCGCGGCCTTGGCCTGACTCATCCCAAACCTGTCAATAAGCTGTTGAATATACGTCAGCAAACGCAGCTTGAACACTCCTTCTTCACGTTTCACCTCCATGCCAAGGAAATGGCTCACGTCTCCTAAGCAAGTCAGTTCAAATTCACCATTGAGATCATCCACAACTCGCTGGATCTCTCTTCCGTCAATCGATGCGACGAGTATATCGTCAACGTACACCAATAGGAAAACAGTTGTACCACGTACCTTTTTGACGAACAAACATTGATCTGCGGTAGATTGTTGGAAACCAAGCCGACTCAGAACTTCCTGCAGCTTTTTGTTCCAGCATCTCGCCGACTGCCGCAGCCCGTATATGCTGCGTTTGAGCCAACAAACCAACTCCTCCTGGCCGGATACTGCGTAACCCGGTGGTTGCTTCATAAACACGTCCTCTTGAAGCTCCGCATTCAAATACGCCGTCTTTATGTCAAGATGTTTAACGGCGAGCCCTTTCTTAGCGGCCACAGCGAGGAATGTGCGGAATGTAGCTTGTTGCGTTACCGGTGCATACACTTGGTCGAAGTCCACTCCGTATCTTTGCGCATAACCTTGCGCCACAATGCGAGCTTTGCACTTCACTATATGTCCCAACTCATTTTTCTTCGCCTTAAATACCCACTTGGAACCGATAAGTTTTCGACCTTTCGGAAGCGGCACAAGTTCCCAAGTTCCGTTTCGGCGATGCGACTCGAGTTCTTCGTTCATTGCATCCCGCCACACTTGCTTCTGTTTAGCTTCTTCGACACTGTTCGGTTCTTCTTGCAAACATTCCGCACTTCCTGCTGCGATGTCCAGCACAAAATCGTTCAAATACTGAGGTTTAACACCACGGGTCTTCCTTGCCGATCTTTGTTCTTCACGATTTGGTGGCTGTTCGTTGTCACTCAACGAATCGTATACACTGTCACTATCACTCAGTTCATCCACTGGCTGTCGGATACTAAGAGGGTCTACACCTACACTTTGTGGTGATTTCACACCCACTGGTTCTTCACCGTTTTCTTTGAACGGCAGAATTTTCACTTTTTCCACAGCAGCTCGTTGCTCCTTCTCAGGAACAACTGGGAACTCCAACGTCGACGAACCATTTCCGAGTTCGATGAACCGTGCATCACGGCTCACAGTAATGTTATTGGTCTCACGATCGACGAACCGGTAACCCTTATTCTCCATGGAATACCCAACCAGGGTAAGCTTTTGAGCTTTACTTTCCATTTTAGCTCTCTTCACCGACGGTATGTGTACGTAGGCTTCACTTCCGAACACTCTTACGTGACTAAGGTTCGGTCTTCTTCCCCACCACAGCTCATACGGAGTACGCTTCTCCAAACTGGAGTCCAGCAACATGCAAGTTGCCATCTCAGTTATTGACCGGTTTTTCCGCTCCGCGAATCCGTTTGATTGTGGTGAATACGGCGTAGTATATTGCGGCACGATTCCCTCCTTCTTATAGAAGCTTCGCAGCTCAGAGCTATTGAACTCTCCACCGCCATCAGAGCGAATCACGCGAGGTTTACGCCCGAATACATTCTCTGCCCATCGAACAAAATCTTTGATGTTTCCCGCCGCCTCAGATTTGCTCTTAAGCAAATACGTCACAGTGAAACGGCTGTGGTCATCTATGAGATGCATCACGTATTGATTGCCACTAGGAGTCGTCTGTTTCATAGGACCACATAAGTCGGTGTGGATGATATCCAGCACTTGGCTAGACTTCCTTTCCTCAATCGGTGGAAATGGAGCGCGAGCCGACTTTCCCGCAGCACAACATTCGCAAACGATTTTCAAATTACATTTGCTTACCTTTACTCCAGTCGCCATGTCATCTTTAACCAGGCGTTCCACAGCAGCCCAATCACGGTGGCTTAGCCGCCGATGCCATTGATGTTGGCAATGTTCTGTGTGTTGACCAACAGTGGCATTCAACTACCTCGCTCCCTGCCGCAGATGATACACACCGTTATTTCGCATTCCGGTTACCACTACACTTCCGCCTTGATCGCAAATGTTGCATACATCCTTCCCAAAGTTTACACTCAATCCTTTCCGGCTCAACTGGCTCACGGAAATCAAACTTGATGCAAGCCCGGGTACGTACTGCACATTATTCATTTCTATTTTCACTGTAATATCCTTGTCATCGATACCAAATAACACACCATTTCCATGGCCGCGAATCTGTGTACGCTTACCATCGGCGAGGGTAACCCATCCCATATCACACTTCTATAGCGAGGAGAAAAAAGACTCATCGGACGTCATGTGAGCGCTGGCTCCACTGTCAATTACCCACGACGAAAAATCACAACCGGCGGTGAACGCTACACTTCTGGTTTCACTATTAGCGGTCTTTGCTCCTTCTTTCTTCGCCGCCTCCTCCTTTCGGAGTGCTATGTACTTTCGGCAGTTGCGCCGGAGATGGCCAGGCTGTTTGCAATAATGACACGTCCGAGTTTCGGACGGTTTCTTAACTCCGGAGGGACGAGTATCGGAACGCATTGCTTTTTCAGGCTTCGCTGGCTGACCATCTCGCTCCCGACGACGCTGATATTCGTCCACTAGCCGAACTTTTACAGTGTCCATCGAAATCTCGTTATCTGCTTTACTGTCCAGCACGGAAACAATCCCGTCGAACGACGGTGGCAGGCTACGCAAGAGCATGCATATTTTAGTATCGGAGTCCAACTTCGTGCCGGCAGCATCCAGGCGATCGAAAAGCTCCCTTTCTCCCCCACATTCTTACCTCACACTCCCCTTTTCAGTCCCATTCTTTTACCCTCCTTTCCCCCCACCCCCCATCCACCCACTCTACTCTCTCCTCCAACACCCCCCCATTCTCCCACCCTCACCCCTACCCGACCACACCCACCGTCCCCGGTTTTTTCCCGAACAACCCCACTTTAAACATACCGCCCACACAAACACTTTAAAACACTCCTTCTCTTCGACCTTTCTCCACCACAAAGTTTATAACCATCCCCTTTTCCCAAATTTCCCCCACCCGACTTTCTCTTAATTTCCAACTTTTATTTTACATCCACCTAATAAATTAACGCAAATATGAAGTGATGTCTTATAATATCGATTTTTCATAGTAAATTTACCAAATACACAGTACCTTCCGCGCACAGACTTCATATTTAAGTAAGGAACGTCTCCTAGGCAGCCATGAATGTTATATAATGGGTACACCTTCGCATTTTGATTTAGTTTTCCGGCGGTCGTGGAGCTGTGCAGAGTAGGATCTGCAGTTGGACGAGCAGTCGCTGCCCAGAGAGGCGTTGGTGCAGTTGGCTGTCGTTGCCGATGCTCCCGTCAACTTCGCTGCGAGAAACATGGCTGCTGAAGCCTACGAGTTGGCGGCAAAAAGCCGCCCGTGACAACGAGACAAGAATCAATCATCCCACGTCACCTGCAGATGGCCACCCGCAATGAAGATGAGATGAACCAAGAAAGAAAGTCCAAGTTCAATCGCGAACTGTTTCTCCCCCGTCAACTAAATCCGTCCTTTTCAGGACGACCAAATTAGTTTGCCAACTAAAGAGTTTATTTGGTTGAAATTTTCTCTTGTGATGTTTGAAATTAATTTCAATTACCGCGCCCCGGCTGAACATAGCATTCATTAAACGTCGGGTCCCGTAGTAAATCACAAAGAAGGTTGAACAACCAACGAACGGAAATCGAGCCGAACTGCGTCACTTCAGACCGACCACGTGGTTGAGTTCGTTGTAGTTCCTAGCTATGCATAGCGGATTAGTTGCTGATGATAGCAAATAATTAAGGCATATTTCTGTTAAGAAAATCAGCGCAATAACTGAATTTCGTCCCCTTTGGTGCAATATGCATCACATTGCCTTCGTTGGTACCGCCTTCATTCGTGCACTAGCATCCGACCCCTTTACCTCATAGCTCTTAGCAGAACATTTTGATTCAGTTTTGCGACAGTCGTTAAGCTGTGCAGTGGTCTTAGGGTCGCAGTAGGCGGCGGCGAGCAGTCGTTGCCCAGAGAGACGTTGTTGCAATTGGCTGTTGTTGCCGATGCTCCCGTCAACCTCGCTGTGAGAAACATGGCTGCTGAAGCCAACAATTTGGCGGGAAAAAGCCGCCCGTGACAACGAGACAAGAATCAATCATCCCACGAGATGAACCAAGAAAGAAAGCCCAAGTTCAACCGCGAACTGTTTCTCCCCCGTCAACTAAATCCGTCCTTTTCAGGACGACCAAATCAATTTTCCAATTAAAGAGTTTATTTGGTGAACATTTTCTCTTGGGCTGTTTGAAATTTCCATTACCGCGCCCGGCTGAACATGGCATTGCTTTAAACGCCGCGTCCCGGAGTAAATAGCAAAGCGCGTTGAACAACCAATAAACCAATAGATCCATAACTATCTTCTACGCGTTAGAGATAGTGGCCATCGCGAACTACAACCGGGGCCGTATCATAATTAAGAGCCACCAAATGCTTTCTAAAGAGTGTACAATTGAATTTTCTTGGCCCTTTTCAGAACTGACTTAAATCAATTAGCGGATGGCCCTGACGTGTATGGAAATTCGATTGCTGCGTAGTCCTACGTCAACTTTGCGTACAACCCCATTGGGCTGTCCCCTATAGTTTTTTTAACTCCAATTTTATTAGCAAGTTTTCCATCAACCAACCCGCCCCCCGCACCGCCATAAAAGATATAATATAAAATTAGATCACCAAGTCGAACCAACCTGACGGAAGAGGCGCGCAGTCGAGCAACGGGGAGACCGCGCACCCAGCGGACGCAGATGTGTAAATGAAACAAACAAACACACACAGCACCTCTACATTACGTTAATTATTGAAAGCAAAATGAAAAAACACAACACAACCCGAAAACTCCCCTCGCCCCGCCCGCACACGCACGCGATCGGCGCGTCCCATCCCACGCACGTCCGTCTCCCCCAAAAACAGAGAACAAACCAATCCTTCGATTATCACAATCCACTCACACCAAGGGAACACATCTCTCTTTTCCAACCCCCCCGTTCCCCGCACCATCCCCAACCACCTTTTCGAATAAGTTTTTCAGTTTGGTTCCGATAACACCTTTCTCTGTGTAGCACTTCTACTCCCAAAAATTGTCGAACTTCATCGAGGTCATTTAATTCAAACCCTTCACACAAATCGCTTACGATCTTCTTCACTCCTTCTTCGAAGAGTCCGGTCAGCAACATATCGGTCCCATAAACTTAGAAAAACACCTTCTTCGCATTGGACGATTTAACATACAAGCACTGATCTAACATATTCATACTTCTCATGTATATGGGCAACCGGCCGAATACCATTTTTTGCATTTTTGAACATAAAGACTTCGTTTTTTAGTGAACCGATATATGTAGTTGAAACTTATTTAGAATGCTTATTACTGCAAATGTGCACACATATTGATAAACTCTAAGTGTAATAAGTCTAGAATATCGCGATGCTATCTAATGCGTTCGAGAATGTTTTTTTGATTACTTATTTCCTTTTTTACATCTAATGCGTTTGAAAATACTTTGTTAGATTATTATTTCCTTTTCTCTGCAATACATTATGCTTATAGACAATTTTCGGCCAAACGTCCATTCGGCCAAACGTCCATTCGGCCAAACGTCCATTCGGCCAAACACCCCCCCCCCCCCATCCCCATTCTACCCCCCCCATCCCCCCCCCCCCCACCCCCCCTCCACATCCTTTTATCCCCTCACCAAATACTTTAAATATACCCTGATCTAAAAATAATAGATGAACTATTCCCATTTTACCACCATCCTCATATGACATAGAGTTTTTCTTTTAAATAAAATTTATAAATTGAACTTCATTTAGAAAAATAAAAACAATACTCAAATTAAAAAGGAAAAACTGAAAAAATAAATTTAAATTCCCGAATAAAAAACAACCACCCAACAACCATCAATAAATACATAAAACCACACACACAACCCCATATTTTTGAGAAATGTTATGTATATATCCCCCCCCTTCCCAAACTCCCACCCATCTCCTCTCTCACTCCCCTTTAACCCCCCTTCCCCCCCTCAAAAAGTTGTATCGATACCCAAGTAACATTGCCAAAACCATCCAGCTTTATTAAGTTTTATTAAAGTTTTATGAAAGCCACTAGAAATCAATTCGGCTTTATTATGGCAGCAAGATATGCCAATAGGTTTCAAATTTTAGTCAGGTTTAAAAGAACCTACACAGCTTCTTTACAACGATCTTAAAACCTTGACTTCTAAAATTCCTTTTACTCCTATCAAAGGTTTTATTTTGACTTTATTAACTCATAAAATGCTGTTTTGAAATGCCGTTTTAGGACTCATTCATATTATCTTATTATGGTCAGTTGAAAAAGCATTTTAACACCATTTTCCTCCAGTAAATGCATTAAACGGCTAACTGGCATTGAGGAAAGCTACCAAGCGACCAGATAGTTTTATAGTAGCCATTGCTAAGATAAATTGGCTTTTTGGCAAAACTGTGATTTCTTGCAATCGCCATGTTGAAATATATGAAATAATTGAAATGTGAAAAAATAAATAAACAAAATTTTAAATGTAATACAATTGAACTGTAGATCTGAGACAAACTTCGGTATTCGTTTAGATAACCTTATTGAATTCCATCAATTTTCAGGAGTTTCATGATTAATTTACGGAATATAATTCTTTCAATTTTGTTTTTGTTGTTGTAAACTCGCATAATTTCCAAGGCGCATTAATTTTCAGCTCTTATCGTGCCAATATTCACCATAAAATTAAATGCGCATATGATTTGGAGCATGATACGCTATAAAAAAAACTCTATTTATTTTATATATTTTGCTATCAATCATAATTTCCCGCAACAGAAGAACTTTTTTCTGAGCCATTATTTGCTGTTGAATGAATCAGAAGAGCAACAAAGCAAAACAACAAAAACCAACCACGATATCGCCGTGCAGTTTGACAGCTGTGGCCATTCAGCCCTATGCTGGTTTTGATGGCGGCCAATAGGTTTTATGATGGTTCTCAAGTGGTCATAACATCTTTCACTAGAACATTTTCAAAATCTTTATGGTCTTAGAAAGGTTTTATTAATTTGTTTTCACAACCGTCTATAGAGTGGGCCACTTTGTACACATTTCGGCTTTAAAGATGCATAGAGGAGGTGTTGGTGGACAAAACAGTTTTGAATGTAGTGTCATCAACAAAGCCGGGAGGAGTGCTATACGGCTGGAATAGAACTGAAATTGTTACTTGGGTACCACCCAACAAACACCCCCGGGCCACCCCCCCCCACCCCCCAAATATTTATATTAAACATACATTTATCATCTTCTATCAATTCCCCCAAAAAAAAAAAAAATTGCTAATTTTCAAGAGAGTTAACCTTACCTTTTTATGCAAAAAAAAAAACATAAAAAAAACCTTGAAAAATGACATGTTAAAAACATGTTCACCCCTAAAAAAACACTAAATGATAATTACTCAAAGCTTTCGAATGAAGAGAAAAGAATCTGGTTAAATAACATAATTTTTTAGTTACAGCCAATTTTCGACTAAAAAGTTAAAAGTTAAAAGTTCAATAATTCCGTAAACTTTGAGATTTAACCATATGCGTGGAACAATTTTTTTTTTCTTCAAATATCATACCCTACCCACTAAGGAACGGAACACCCTGTATTGCATTTTTGGTATATATTATATATTTTTCTGAAATAACGTATTTAATTCTTTCATTTGCGCGTTTGATTTATAAAATCGGCTTAGTGGTTCAAAAGTTTTGAATTTTTGAACAAAATGCAATTTTTATTAAGTCAATTTTGGACCACCGCAATGCTGAGATTGTCACCCTATCGAAACAAAAAAATACAGGTTTCAATAAGGAACCAAAATAATTATTATGAAATTCTGAGAATTATTTGGAATTCCTGTGTTTTTATCAACCAGATTATATTATATTTCATTGTTATTATTTTATCATTTCAAATGAGTACTGCTCAAAATGCAACAGTAGCGAGTGTCTTTTCAATGTGATTTGTTTCCTTTATTAATTTTGATTGATAAGTTTTTTTTTTTGAATAAAATTGTTTTCGAGAAGGTTTTCACAAAAAGAAAATGTTTAATGAATTTTCATGACATAAAATTTGTTTATTCCTGAAAAAGTAACAACTTTCTTAATGCACTTCTTTAAGTCATTGAAAAGTGTTCATGGCAGCACTGGTGACGGTAAATGGGGTGATGCCACTGTCGATTCCCTCGCGAAAGGAAATGAAGGCTGCGCGGAATGACAGATAGATAAAAACATTACAATAGCATATTGAAGAGAGTTGGAAGTGAATAGGAGTGATTTAGTGAAGAAGGATTAAATTTGTAGACATACCGTGAGTGAAAATTTCTATTTGATTGTAGTTGATATTAACATTTAATTAATTCATTTATAGTCATTAGTTTACGCCGAGTTCTTATAGTGCGTTCTAGTTTGTGCCATTGTTAGGAGAAAACTGATCTGGCAAGGTACGTTTAATCTGAAATGAATTTGAAATCACGTAAAGATAGTTTCTAACCTGAAATTGTAATACTTACTTGTAGATTGCACACACCCATGCCTTTCCGCTGAAGTCTGAACCTGGAAAGAAAGAAGAAATACTGAAAATGTAAGATTAGATTAGTTTAATAACCACTATGTACACTTAGAATAATTGAATAAATTTCAGGTTTGTAGCTTCTAATTCGGCGACTAAAAAAACGGCGTTTGTTCTGACATTCGGGAACAAAAGAATACCTTTTTTCCCTTATTTTTTATGCACACTTTAAAACCAAAATGACAACAAGGTTGGTTATATTTCTAAGGTCATTGTAAAGAGCGGAATAATGCCGGCAGCGGATATATAACATTAATTTTAATGATAATTCCCGAAGAAAGCAAAAAGTAGTGACACGTAGTGATCTTTAAAGAAAGAGATGTGGGGAAATTCAATCCGTTGATTTAGAAACGGTGTTTTCACAGAGGCTGAGCACAGGGGCTGCAAGAGCAAAACACGATCTATTGGCTCAGACTTTGGCATTTCGCGTTGCACGATTGACTCAAAATTGCAGCAAATTTTGATATTTTCGGTCCTATGTTATACGAAGACAAATCGCATCCGGAAAATTTTCAAGGAATTTGAGCACATGTGATAAGTATAATGTATGATATGTACTACCACCCATTGTAGCACGGAAACTAAGTCCGACAGCATGGGCTCTACTCTCTGTTACACTTGATCAAGCTTTATTACAAATGATTATCCTAATCATGCCATTGTATGAAGGGTTAAAAACGGGTTGGGTGGATCGATAGGCAACATCACGTATACGTATCCAGGGATATATTTAACAGACCTACAATCTTTTGGCCTGATCTTGCTTCCTGCCATTAATCTAGATATGCACTAGAGTGGTACAAAAGGAACAATGTCGTATTTGTACCAAAGGAGATGAATCCACCAAACTGCCCAGAGATTCGCCCTATCGAAACTTTCTGGGCTTTGAAAGATTGGCCAAAAGTGGTGAAAATGGTAGGAGAAAGCACTGTGCAGAAGCTTATGAGTAGTGTTAAGAGAAAAGTTAGAGAACTCATCTACACTACAAACAATTAAGCAAGTTGAATTTAAGATGGAAAGACAACATTATTATTTACTATGTTTGAGAATAAAATAATTAAAAATTCCAGTATGGTCTTTTTTATTTGAGAATGAAAGTGTATTTATATTTTTCGGAACAGTCTGAGTGCATTCGCCATATTTTGGGCGTGCATACTCCTGACCAAAAATACGAACACGAGAATACTTCCAAACAGTGCTTAGACTTGCTGATGCGGAGTCGGAAGGACTTTTGTCGTCGATTGATAACTTTTAATGAAATCTGGATCCACTATTACACACCAGTGAACAGAATGAGTGCCCGGCAATGGATTGAAGCCGTGGCACAAGTGCTCCGAAGCAGCCTAGGGAGGCTCAATGGGTCGGAAAGATTTTGGCGTCGGTTTTCTGGAATTGTCATTGCATACTCTTCGTGAACTACCTCGAAAAGAATAAAACCATCAACAGCTAGTATTACTGAGCATTATTGGAGCGATTGAAGGCCGAAATCACTGCAAAACGGGCTTACATGATGAGAAAAACAATTTTGTTTTTGCAAGACAATGCGCCGGCGCACAAGAGCATCACGGCTAAAATCAGGGACTTACGGCTCCAATTGCTTCCACATCCACCGTATTCACCCGATTTGGCTCCCTCAGACTATTTTCTGTTCCCGAACCTCAAGAGATGGCTCATCAATAAAAAAATTCAACTCTCGCGAGGAAATCATCGACGCCGCGGAGAAGTATTTTGCAGACCTTCCGGAAAATTACTTTTCGGACGGGATCAAGAAGTTAAAAAATCGCTGGAATAAGTGTATCGAGCTAAAAGGGGACTACATTGAATAAAATTAAAAAAAAAAAACATATAAAAAAATCACTTTTCATTCCCACCTAGCATTCGACGGATTGATGATGGCAGTATTCTCATTAACGATGCAGATGTAATATTAGCATCCAACTGCTCACATCAACGACGAGAACTGAAAGGAGCATTCCTTATACAATTTTCGAGCTGTATGCTAAAACAAAACGGGGAAGAGTACGCCAACAATAATCTGGGAATCCCGGCAAAATCTTTTATACCAACTACAGGTGTTAAGGTAAAACGCAAACACATTCATCATCTCAACCTGACATCAAAAAACCTTCATTGGATCATACATCTTTTCAGATGGCTATCCTTTGGCGGAATATCCGCAATCCATATTCTTGGCAATCATTATTATACTCTGGATAACCAAATCACTGATACCACAAAAATCAACGCTGGTCATTTCCAAGGAAACCCCAATGAAGGACGAAACGAATCCAGGAGACGCAGCAACAATAAGTAGATCATCCAACAAACCGAGAGTCGCATCAACGACGAGTAGATTTCCCAAAATGCCTTTCATACCACAGGAGAAAACGTGAACAACATACCAATACGCTTAGGACAGCTTTTCTCCAAAAAAGAGGAGTCGTTAGGAAACATTGCTGGTGGATCGCCACGTTTCGCGGTAGACGAATTGAAATGCTTGATAGCAGTCGTCCTCGTTTGCATCGTGTGGTTCCTAGAGTTAGGTACGTAGCATCAGTCCGGTGTTTAATAGTTAGAATTAATAAAGTGTTTAGTAGAGTTAAAGTTTTTAAAAAGCAAAATTCATACCGTAAAACGGGGTGACTTCGATCACTTTTTGAACTATTTCTTGAAATTTTCTATGATAATTATCTTTAAAATTTTGTTTTACATTTTTAAAACCAGTACTGTTATCTGTAGTATAACACTACACAGAAATTTTAAAAATTTATTATGTCAGATGAACTTTAAAAAAATTGTTTAATAGTGTATTATAGGGGTATGTGGATTATAACATTGTTCGATAATAAATATAATAATATACCGGCATTTAATTTATTTTTTAATTTTGACAAGCGAAACTATTGAAAAAAACAATTTAAAAAAATAACGATTGCAAGACAACACCATCCTATTTCACCATGAAACAGGCTACAAAAAAAACAGACTACCTTAACCAACGAACCAACCATTGATTTTTAGCATACATAAGTTGACATACATGTCATAATGGGAGCCCCCGTTACTGAAAATTAAGTGCTGTCACTTTGTATAAATGTCACTTTGTGAAACTGCAAGTCAGTTTGTGAAAATAAAAATGATTAGATTTTTCTTGTTTAAAAATCGAGAAAAAATAGTTGAGATTCATAAAAAATATTTTTGTGCTAGGAAAAATGCCCATCATCGATACGGATGGAAAAAACCATGTTTTTTTTTTAAATTAAAACCCCTATTCCCGCGCCTCTTTAATAGGAGGGTGACTTCGATCTAAATCAATTTTATCCACTTGAAGTGGTTCAAAAATAAAAAAAAAAAAAAATCAAATGTTTAGGAAAACGGTTTAATGAAGTTGCCTCCCGAATAGCCCAGGGGTGGAGCATTCCCCAAGGGGAACGTTAATTAATTATTTCTGCAAAAAGGACCCTTTTATAAAACCCCCCCCCTTTGTCATGTTTTTTAAGGACTTTAAATTTTGTGTACAGAATATCACAATTCCCCAAGGCCCCCTCCAATAAAAACAATAAACAAATTTATAAGAGCCCCCCCACTGCTATTTTTCTTTAGTATTTTACAATAATAAAAAAAACAAAAAATACCACACTCATCACAAAAAACCTTCCTCATGGTGAAGTTTGTCTCGTCAAAATTTATAATGTTCTCTGGAGGAACATCTCGAATCGTTTCCGCCAAGTTGTCGAAATATTCATTCACAACGGCGTGACTCACCTTCGCTCTATTCCGCTTTATATTTTCTGACCAACGGGTGGTCAATGTATGCGATCTTTTCATAAAAGAAGTGAACCAGTCCTTACCGGGATTGCTGTTGTGGAATCGCGTTTTTATCTGGTTATCCAGAAAACCTATCCAGAAATACAGAAAACCTTTCACCAGTAGCTTTGCGCTGGCCGAAGTCAAAGGGAATCCCCATTCACCTACAATTTTGATAATTTCCCGGAGATCCGCTTCCTGGGCATCGGTTAAGATTGTCTGACCACCAACCGTCTGCAGGTGCCATCCATTGAGTGTATCATGAAGGGTGCTGTAAGGAATGCTGTAGGTCCGTGCAGCTTCACGCAGTGAATATCGTTTTTTTTTCGTACTGCCTCCAACGCAGCATCCATCGATTCGGAACTGTACTGTAAATAAGCTCTTCCACCAACTTTTTTCACGTACTTTCTCGGCATTTTGGACTTCTCAATGCCATTAAATTGTCGAAATAGATGTTTCACACCTTTTCTCCAACACAGAACAAAACAAAACAAACCCTTTGACAGATTGGAAGGTAGTGCAACACTTCGAGAAGGTTGTCGCGTTTATTCGTTTGCTCTTAATTTTCGATCAAAATATTTTTTTTTTATTCATTAATTTGTTTATGAATACAAAATTAATATTTTTTCGATTAGCTTAGAAGGGCGAATGTTTAAGTAATCTGAAAATGTAATTGTCGATTTTTTTTAAAATCATTTTATTGCTTGAATAAATGATTGTTGTTGGGCTTGGCAGAAAGTACCATAAGGAGCATTTTTTTTCAATATTTTTTTAAAGCGAAGGAAATAGAGAAATGCTAAAAACAAAATGCATTTATATACCCTAATAAATGCTGAATATATATGGTTCAAAGCTTAAACAATTCAGGCAATTGGAGAAGGATAATTTTAAATTGAATAAATATCGGACTTGGCGGTCACAGATGGCTTGCCAAACCAGATATTTCTTTGCGAACTTTGACAGTTTCGTGTGCTTGAAAATATCTGCTACCTTTCCCTTCCTTTTGCCGTATAAAACTCCTGTCCCGGAAGCTGCTTGTAGTCGGCTTTGACGTAGGTTTCGTCGTCCATTACCACGCAGTCAAACTTCGTCAGCATCGTCGTGTACAGCCTCCGGGATCGCGCTTTGGCCGTCGTATTTTGTTTATCATCGCGATTTGGAGTCACTACCTTCTTGTAAGTCGATAGTCCGGCTCGTTTTTTGGCTCGATGCACGGTTGTAGACGATACACCCAGCTTATTTGCGGCATCTCGGAGAGATAGGTTAGGGTTTCGCTTGAAACTACCGGCAACTCTCTTTGTCGTCTCAGCGGCTTCCGGTTTTCGATTTCCCCCCGATCCAGACTTCCTGGCTGTCGACAAACGTTCCCCAAACACTTTAATTACATTTGTAACGGTTGATTTGGCAACTTTTTTCCAGAATTTTCCATATTGTGGAATATTTAAATTAGGTATAGAACCGAAAATGATTTAGATGAATATTAAGGAGAATTCCAGAGAAGTTCTGAGAGGAATCCCAAAGGAATTATGAGGGAAAATTCCAGAGGAATACTGGAGAAATTCCAGCGAAATTTTGAGAGGAATTCCAGAGGAATTCTGATGAGAAATTTAAGAAGAATCCTGAGGAGAATACTACAGAAATTCTAGTAAGAATTCCTGAGAAAATCTCAGAAGAATTCCAGTGGACTTCTGGAGAATTCCGCAGGACTTCTGAAGACAGTTTGAGTGGAATTTTAAGAATTTCAGTGTAATTCCAAGATTTATTCCCCAGGAATTCTTATGAGAATTGCAGAAGAACACCGAGGAGAACTCCAGAGGAATTCTTAAAAAAATTCCAATGAATTAAAGCGAGAATTCCAGAAAAAATCTAGGGGAATTCTAAAAAAAATTCTAACGGAATTCTGAGGAAAATTCCACACCTTAGTGGTGCGCAATGCACTGTACCGAGGGAATTTCCAAAACGACAGATATAATGTATTCTAAAACTTTCTTCGTTGCCATGAGTACATGTTCTGATTCAGTGCTTGGAAAATCTTCAATAGCAGCTATCAGTGACGATTGTCAATTTTGGTTGTCAAATCTACACGGTTTGACTCAGTTTTGAGTCAAAAGTGAAAGTCACTAAAATTTGAGTAAATCTGGTTAGAATTGACAAGCCGACAAATCAAAAACATCGAATTGAATCATATGGGTGTTTTTGATTTGTTGACTTGTAAATCTCAATAACATTTACTTAAGAAACGCTTGTAACTTTGAAGGAATGCAAGGTGTTCAGATAAACGATCCAGCCAAAGCAGTTAGCATCGGTGTCAATACAACGACAAAAAAAACGCCCGTCTGTGATTGTTATCAACACAGGTCAACAGACGCTACATGCTAGTTATATGTTTGATGATGATGAGGACTAAAATCCTATATTTATAAATTTGCTTTCCAACATGTTTGAATCGAATAAACCTTCCGGAAAAAAAACCCTACTCATCAGGTTGAAGATAAATTTTAATTCTCCTTTTGTCTGTGATATTTAACGAAAATCTGAACCCTTATCGCATCGATGGTTAAACGACAGCTGAATGATAAAATTGTCGATAAGATTGAACGGCACGGAAATGGATCGTTAGTCATAGTTTACCTTCGCATACAGCAGCAGCAGCAGCCCTCAGTAGAAAATGTCAGACATTATTGTATCCAACGTCCTTCTGGACGTTGACCAGGCTATAGAAAGATTCAACCAATTACCATGCGAAGAACGGAGAAGCACTCTCATCGCCATGGTGCACAAACTGTGCAGCGAAGAACTTAGTCACGTAGTGGAAATCGCTGTGTTTTTGAGGAAATACTTCGAGTCCAGCTTGGCCGACCGATCCGAAGTGCTGGTGATGGGCGTTGAGGAGCTCCTCAAATACTTGAACGAATTGAAACAGTGTCCTGCCAAGTCGGGATGTACACTGTTGGTGTACAGTCTGTTGATCGAGCTTAGCGACATTCCCGAGCAGGATGCATCTCGTGTGAACGATTTCAAATACTCGCTAGAATTCGTCATCAAAGAGGTGGCCGAACTGATAAACCGCCCAGTGAACGATGAACTCATAGCGGTGGCGTCGCTGTTCGACCGAGTTTCCTACGATGTTTTGAATCAGCTGTTCGAAGAAGCGTACACCGCTCGCAGTGAGGTCCGAAATATTTGCGCATTCGTAGAACATCTGCCGTGCATTGATCAGCAGATTAAGGCATGTTTAGTTCTGCACAGGAAGATGTTGATGGATTCGTCACGGCTGAGGACGGGAGCTACGGCGTTGGCGTTCCGGGTGAAAAAGATCAAACGCTACACAGATTTCACGCGGGCGAAGTATGCGGACGAGTTGCGGCGGTTAAAGCTTGCCCTGCCGGAAGGTATCTACGCAATCATTTGGAACTATGCAAGCATTTCGGCCGGTCAGTTCATGCAACCGGGAGCGAAGTTTGAGAAGATGGTAGGTGTTAAGGGTAAGGCTGCAACTTGGAGCGGGACGGCAACAAAGTCAGCGAAGCACGAATTCATCACCGTGGATGGCGGGAAAAGTTTCAGCATTAGGAACTCGGACAGTGGGTTGTTTTTGAGTGAGATTGAAGACGGTTTCTGCTATGTGGAGAAGACCGATGATGTATGGAGTGTCGAAGTCATAAGGCGAGAAGATGACTACTTCTACAAGATTACCAACGGAAGGACGGGCAACTCACTGAGCCCACCGCAGGAGGTACGGCTGGAGATGGAAAGCAAAGAGGATGGATACAATTTGGTGGACTTCACCGAACGGTCACTTGTCGAGGTGCAGAAATTCGAACTGAATCGGCCAAGTGGACGGTGTAGTATTCAATAAGAACCCTGAGCGAAGTGAAAGTTTTCCCAATAAAATGAAGAATGAGCTCGATGTATAATAGGAAATGTGTTCAATTGATTGACTTTATTGACTACTAATAACCACTGATTGCCCTGATCATACCATTGTATGAAGAGCCAAAAACGGACTGGGTGGATCTATAGGAATCTCCTTCCAACAACAAGATTGAACAATTCTCGAGAACTTTTACGAATGGACGTATGGAACATAAATATTGCGTTTGTTAAGAAAACCGACTCGTACCTTTTTTGCTTTTATTTTAATTCGGATAAAAATAATTATAACGAAAGTATTAGAAAATCTAATTTTTTTTTCCCCCCAGAATAACACCAGAACATCTTCTTTGACAATAATATAAGAAGTTTGTTGTAAAAAAGTCGTTAGGATAAAATACCAAACATGTCTGGTCTTGAAAAAGTTTTCAGGATGTTTTTCCACACATATTCGGTTCAAACGTGGTACCAGAACAGCGAACAAATTTTTGATCTATTTTTGTTCGATCAACTTAAATTTTACTTTTTGAAAACATCGGTGACTGTTTGTCATCTTACCACTACGAACTATTTTTACTCATTTTTGAGTATCCATACTTTTGACTGATTTGAGTCAAACGTACTTCATTTTGGATTGTTTGGAAATAGCGTGTATGCTAGATGTTTTTAAATATGTTGATAGGTTGCATTCAAGATGAATTTTAAACATGTTTTTAACATCCTCATGCAATAGAGAAATCATTCAGAATAGATGGTGAATCCAATACAGTGACGGCTGAAAATATGTTTATTTGGAATACTGGAATAAAATAAAACACTAACTATATGTAAGATTGTGATGCCACTCACTGATTCAAATAGAAGCCAAATTAGGCATAGGGGTTTATTCAAATGTAGCATAAAGCAACAGTTTGGGAGAATGTTTAGTATTTTTTTATTAATTGTTACGTTTAATTTGTGGGGGAGTCTTTTGAGATTTAGCTACGCACAACATAATAGAAAAATTGTATTTGTATTTTCATTCATACTGACATTTCTCGGTTCAATTTCACAACAAAAAACACAGAAAATTAAAAACGAACATTTGAAAATCAAATGTGTTACTAATGTTTTTACCCGTACTGTAGACTTGTACTGTAGGACTGTAGACTTGGTAAATCGCCATGTTGGTTTTTGTGAATTCCATAAAGAAATCTCACTAAAATTCAATAATTTATTCGGGGTACCTTCTGCGTTTTTTAATCCAATCGATGGCGCATGAAATTAGGGAAGGTAAAACGTAAAGTTGCACTGCTAACCTTGAGCCGCATATACAATTTTGATACAACTTCCATGCGCAAAGCAGTTTTTATTTCTCATTTGAAAAAGTAATAAACAATCATCTTTAACGCGTAAAATACCATTATCTACGATATCGTTTCGCCATTAAAAAATCTTGTTTATATTTTTTTTACTTTGTTCATACCGTGCTTGCTTTGACAAAACATATCATTATGTTATAAGCATGCTGTTCGAAGCATCCATAGAACATAATATTTGTCTTATGGATGTTCTACAAAACATCTGGTATGACCTAAAAGATGTTCAAAAATGCCACATTTATTGCGCTTTTTCGGTTATATGCGTGTATGAAATTAAGTTATTGACGTTAGAAAAAAAACATGAGCTTGGTCTATAACGTGTATTACTAACATGAATATGACAAGTGGTGTTACTTGGGCTCAAAATCCGATGGACTGTCATGTTTGAAACCTGAAATTTTCGTGCTAATTTGCGTGTTGATTGGCCAACCTTGTTTTCAGCGCTTGACAGCAGTTTTTTCGTTGTTCTGGCACTCAATTTTGTTGAGCGACCACTTTTCTTTTTATTTTCCGGTTCTTTACCATCACGACAATCTTTCAAAACACGGTATATTGTTGATTTTGATATTGGCTCGTCTTTGAACACGCTCAAAATTTCACTTGTACTAAGCCGTCCAAAAAGGTTGGCGACTTGTGCTCGTAAATCCAGCTTGTACGACATTTTTAATGGAAACTACTGCGCAATTTGAGTTTGACAGTTCAGTAGGAACACAGATAAACGTGACAAGTACATTGGTTGACATCTGTGTGTTTGTTAATGCTGTCAAATAAACGCCTGAAAGTATTCCCAGGACTTATGTTACACATATTATAAAGAAAAAACGCAAGCAACAATTTTATGAAACTTAAGCTTTATTTCCACATAATTTACAAATAAATTGGACCAGATTCTTACGGCCTGTTTTAAAGCAACCGTTTGACATGAGTTTTGAGCTCATCAATGTAATCTTGGATGAAGGCATCGTAGCCGGACACTGGACGTTTCAGACCTGCAATATAAAGAATTATTCTTCTACCGTACATATTTATAACACCTAGTTCTACTTACCAGAAGCATGCATTGTCCAGCGTATTATTGAGTTCAAATCGGGGCAAGAAAGAGGTCAATCCGTAAACAATCACTTTTGGGAAACCGATGAGAGGTAAGATGGATGGTTGATTGCAGGGGCAAACAAAAGAAAAGTTATAATATTATATACCCATATATTTTTTATTAACAAATTATCGAAATGGGTAATATTTTACCCATTTTCGTTTTTTTTATTTACCCATTTTTTGACAGCTGCATACAAGTTTGGAAAATGGGTGTAATTTTACCCATTAATGGGTTTTCGGTTCCTACCATGTATAGCTGAAATTTTCATGAAGTACCTAAATCATTACCGATTTTTTATGGTTTTAAATAATTGAAGCAAATTATATCCACAAGAAGTTCATTTATTTTAAATAAAGTAGGAAAATTGGCAGTCAGTGGCCTATACGGACGAACGTGATCGGGAATTCTCGAGTACTTTTTCAAACAGACGTAAACAAAGAGGGGAAGTAAGATTCAAACGTAAATTTCTCAAAACTCTCAGCACCCTCACGGAAAATAGCATCACCATCATGTTAGGGAAATGTTATTCCTTGTGTTGGTGGCCCTAGTTTACATGAAAGTGCTAAGGGTTTCAAGAATTTAACGTTTGAATCTTACTTCTCCTCTTTGTTTACAAAATCAGATTCGTCTGTTTGAAAAAGTACTCGAGAATTGAACAATATCTGGTGATTAAAATTGCATTCATTTCAACAGTGCCATTCCACTTACCACTGCGTCATCAAAAGTTCGACAGAAATCCAAGAAGCATTATATGTTTTACCTCAGGAAGTACCAACGGGTCGGTACCAAGCTAATTGAATCACCCCTCAAAACATAACTCCCTGCGAATAATCTCTCAAATATTCTGCCAAAATAACACAGCGAATCAAAACAAAAAGAAAGATTCTAGTTCTGCAAAGCGAAATAATTGGGTACTCTATCGTGTACCTGGGACCAATGGGGATCTAGAGCAGTGAGCCAATTTAAATTGTCAGTTTCCTATTGATCCTTCGTAACATCTGAAATAGTCCACTTGTTACGCTAATTCACCATAAAAAAAAAAAAAAGCAATACGCAAACTCAAACGAAATGCGACGTAGTAGATTCCCGAGCAAAGGTTTATACCAAAGTGATAACAAGTTCTAATATCTGATTATCACTGGTTGATCACTAAATATGTTATCATTCAGGCTGAATAAGCAGCCAAAATAACAAAAAGGATAACTTATTAATATTCGTTGGATATCGTAACATTAACTCGTTTTATTATCATTGAGTTCATAACAAATCATAACAAATTCTGTGATATGAACAAATTACTTGAGATAATTTCTAATTATGTTATCAACATGATATCAAATTCATAAACTAATAACTGAAGTACTGCTTCTGGTGAAAAGCTCAATTTCATATCCGTGACATGCTTATGATATTCAGCATTCTTCAGCATGCTGGTAGTATTCAGTAACGTCCGTCAAAAATCGTCTTTAAAAATTGATAACAGTTGATAACAAAATTATTCAATGTTGATAACTAATTTCGTTATGCGATAACAGGTGAGTTCAAAATGATATCTGAGATTAAAAAAACTTATTTGATATTAGTTTGTTATTTCACTTTGCTAGGGAATTGACATCCTGCCTTTCATGATTTTCAAATTAACTTTGGAAATTAAATTCAGCGTACACAGGAGACAAATGTGATAGTCAAGTTTACCATTACTGGGGGTCAGGATGACTATTTCAGCATAGTGATTTTGAACCGACTATGATCATGGTCAAAACAACCATTAAAAATAGTTGATCCAACATTTGCCATAATGTCGGAATAGTCCTTGTTACCATGATCATAGTCAAGAATGCCAGGAACAAGGTGAATTCGACCATTTTCATGGTTATTGTAACCACTATATGCGATAGTCATCCTGACCATGATTTAATTGTCGGTATGACGAGCCACTTTTTTCAGAGTAGTGTTCCATAGCCACAGTGGATTTTGCTTGTATTTTGTTCTCCTTGTTTGCTTTTTGATGCGACTCTCTCCCTGGATGATTTTCTATGGTCGTGTTTTCGCAATGCGATGGTTGCTGTCCATGCTACAAGTATTAGTACAAGTGCACGGCCCTTTGTACATACGACAAAGATTGAGTAAAGCCTACAGTAAAAAATGCTTCTTATTCAAATTTTCCAATAAAGATCAGTCAAATTGGCAGGAGGAACGACCATGGTAGATAATTGTATCGAATCAGTTTACTTATGTACTATGTACCATTTACTGTGATCATGGTTAAAATGACCATTAAAAGTAGTTGATTCAACATACACTTTAATGACAGAATAGTCCTTGTAACCATGACCAGAGTCGAGAATACCCTGAACGTGTTGAATTCGACTATTTTCATCATTATTGTAACCATTATATGCAATAGTCATGTTGTCCATGATTTAATTGTCGATACACCCGTGGAATTATTCTCAGTGACTATATTTCCTTCTACACTCATAAAAATCGAAACGTTGTTTCCACGTGAAATTTCACGTAACTTTCACCTGAACACTTAACCAAATCTTCTTCAGTAAAATCAGGTAAACATTACGTGTCAGTGAATTGTACGTGAAAAATCACGTAACATTTACGTTATTTTCACGTAGAATGTGGATTTACGAGAAAATCACGTAGCTCTTACGTGAATTCCATGTGCTTATTACTGGTTTTGGCAGTGAAACAAAAATTACGTTCTTTTCACGTGGATACTACGTGTCGATTTTTTTGAGTGTACAATAATGTTGGACAATAAAAATAACAACGGGCAATAATTATGCATGTTCTGCGAGTGCGTCGAAGCGAGTCAAACTCTCCGTGCAAATCAAATGACGAATCACCTCAGTCGATTTGACAATTGTCACGGACTAGGACTAAAACGGGAACCTCATTCGTACGATGGTGCAAACATTATCACGCATACGGTAGAAGACCTTTGAGATAACCCCTTTATTCGAGCAAAATTTCTTACCAGCTAGCATTTTTGATGTCTGCGAGTGGATGCGGTAGATGCAGATACAAATCAAAGTGCAATTTATGTAGTTTTGCCATTGATTTGATTGACTTGTGACATGGTGCGTTGTCTAAATGAAGCAGAACTTTTTCCTTTTTCATATAGGGCCGTCCTTCTTACGCTAACACTATATAATATTCGCTGTTCATGATGATACCTCCCTTCTCAAGGTAGTCGATGAATATTAAACCATGCCCATCCCAAAATACCGACGCCATAACCTTTCCAGCTGATTGCTATGCTTTCGTGCGCTTTGGACGAGGTTTGCCAGTTTCTGTTCACTGAGATGACGATCGAATTAATTCCGGAGTTAAATGATGGAACCATGTTTCATCCATAGTCAGACATCAACACCAAAATTCCGGTTTTTTACGTTTAAACATAGTCAGACACTGCTCAGAATCATTAACAAGGGGGCTTATAACGGTTTTCACTTCACGGTGAAAACGAAGTGAAAACAAAAAAAACTCATTACGAATGTCACCCAAGTGAAAAAATATGGAAGAGTTCATCCGAGGTGACGATTCGAATGAACTCGGTGTAATTATGGTTGCCACGGCACCATCACACCACCGAAAAACGCCACGCAAACCGTAGATTTTCTGAGGGCTACTGCGATTTTCACTTCACTATCACTTCCACATCACGGAGATTTTTGATCACGGTTATACTATAGACACTTTATATAGACCGGACAACGCAAAATCATACAATCTGCCAACCCTGAAAAATGTCATAAATTTGAGCAATTGATCTGGCACCACTTGTATTTGTACAAACTTGAAGTAAACAGCGCAATAGGCTAGTTAGTTTTAATTCCGTTTGAATGTTTTCATTGAAAAGCGTAGTAAAAAGTGCCGGGAAAAAAATTAATTGTCTAAATGAAAAAATGAATTGTGGCAATAACTCGCAATGTGAACTGAATTCTGTGGGTTTCTTCCGGTTTCCAAAGAAAGATAATATAAGGCAGAAATGGCTTGCATTCTGCGGCCTTTCGGCAGATTTTCAGATTCTAGGAAGCCATAGGCTGTGCAGTGTAAATACAATTGTTTTCTCCATTACTAATTATAACAAATATATCCAGTTACATTTTCTTGCTCGTGATCTGTACTTCGATATGAATGGAAAGACTAGTAGGAACTATAGACACGTAGGAACCAGTAAAAAATTCTTAATTTATTGTTTTATTTCAAAACTCGAGAGGTAGAATAACGTCATTTAAAGTGCTCGAATGCAGTGATTAATAGCTCAAAAACAAATTACCTCATTATCAAGCTCATAGTATATCCAAAGTTTACATAGATTCTATTGTTAGAATTTTGTTTGATTGATGTTCTTCACTAGTTTTGATCAAATTTTTCATGCGCTATGGCTAGAACACGTCGCATTTGTAAGTCGGGGCCTGATGCAGTTCATCGTGGATTGCGTTCAAGTATCATCCGATGCTGAGGGCCAGCAGACTGCAAGAGGTTTTCCGGTATAAACTTCAAGTCTTTCCGCTGGCCATTTTCTGGTACTCGTAATAACCTCAAATAATGTAGCCATAGCCTCAACAACAGCTGAAATGGTTTGTACTACAATTTCGGGTTTGTACTACAATTTGTAAAAACGATAATTGATAGTGCTGTGAAATACACGTTGAAATGGTCTTCCTATGCTCGCCGCTGTGTAGAGAAAGAATTTTGTTCATTTTTAGCAGGGACCTGGCGGCCAGCGATTTTTTTTATTCATCCCCCCTCCCCACAATGTTCGACTACTTATGCACCCCCACGTAATAGACACCCCTAGCACCCTCTGTGCCGAAAAACTAACTCTACACTTGCTTTGTATCTCTCCCACCAAACATGAAAATACGAGTTCTATTTCATCAGTTGAGTGAAACGGTCGCGTTTTATTTTTGATTCCAAAAACCGAAACTTGAAATATAGACCGATAGTACAGTCCACTACTTTCCGAAGGATCATGTGGTCCTTCTAGAACCGGATTTTACCGGATACGTGAAAATTCGACGCGGTTCACCGTGAACGTTCCGCGATTCCGACCTGAGCATCCGTTTGCGCTGCGGCCAAATTGGTGTAAGTGACGCGCCGGCAGCTTAGCTCGTGGCGGTCACTTCGAAAAAGAAAACATTTCCCGTTGAAATCCTCCACCGGTGGTACAGTTCCGTTGCCGAGAATCGGCTGGAAGTCAAAATTTGACCCGTTGAAGTTGCGGTTTACGGGTGAAAAGCGGTTTACTGTGTGGAGTCGATTCTTCTGTTCGCGTCTCTTTCGTTCCATTTGGAGACAATCGCCGGCCGCTGCCGGTTTTTGTGAAGAATAAGACGCATCGGCGTTTTGAAGAAGAAGTGATTGAACAGCTCGGCTAAGGTGGTGTGCGTTTCTACAAAATGGTTTAGTGCGCGAGTGAGACAGAGTATGTCGTCGTCGTGGCTGAGTGAAGATGTTTGCGACGCCACCGCCGAAGAAGGATAAGTTTCCGAGAACGCCGATTAGTGAACAAATACAACAACATAAACAAAGAGAAGAATTAGCGAAAATGGAAGAGCAACTGAAGGTGTTGGTTCATCAGAGAGGGGCAGTGAAAGGGAAGTTGACGCGGGTAAAGAATGCTTTACAGCATAGTGATGCGGAACCGAATCCAGACATTGTGAATATTCACTTTCTGCAGCTCCACCAAAAGACGGTGGAGAATTGCTATCGTGAGTACAATGACTTTCAAAACAAGATTTATGCACTACCCCTCTCTGACGAACGTCGTGCTGAACAAATGGATAAGTACGTCGATTTCGAAATGCTGCACAACGACTTGGCCATCCAGCTAAGTATGTTGCTTCAGCAAGCAACGTTGGACGCAAACACTGGTGCAGCTACCCCTCCAGGATTGGCAAACGCTACTGCGGCGTCGTCTCAGAAACCACTACAGCAAATGTTCCCTGCCCAGCCCTACCTCCCACCGTTGCAAGTACCCCTACCGACCTTCGACGGGTCGTATGAAAAGTGGTATTCATTCAAATCGATGTTTACCACCGTGATGAATCGGTACAAGCAAGAGGAGCCAGCTCTAAAACTGTACCATCTAAGGAACTGTCTCGTTGGCCAGGCAGCTGGCATCATCGATCAGGATCTAGTCAACAACAACGACTACGATGCCGCATGGAAGGTTCTCGAACAAAGGTACGAGGACAAACGCATCATCATCGACAAACACATTGAGAATCTGTTTAACCTACCGAAGGTTGGGCAGGAGAGCGCTGTCAACATGAGGAAGTTAATTGACGTTTCGACGAAAAACGTTGACGCCTTGCGGAACCAGCAACTACCAGTGGCTGGGCTTGGGGAACAAATGCTGGTGAACCTCATTGCTGCGAAAATGGATAAGAAGCTGCGGGTGGCTTGGGAAGCCCGCCAGAAGAAGGGAGTTCTGCCGACGTACACCGCTACGTTGGACTTCGTACAAGAACAATGTCGAATCTACGAAAAGATCGACACGAAGCCGATGTCGGAGAGTGTGAAAACGAAAGTGGCCAAAAGCCACACACTAGTGACAACCAGTGACAATAAGAGCGAACAAAGGTGCCAAGTGTGCAAAGCAGCACACGAACTCTGGAAATGTGAGTGCTTCAAGAGCAAAAATGTGAGTGATAAATATGACATTTTGAAACGGAGCGGTGCGTGCTTCAACTGCCTAGTGAAAGGCCATCGTACCAGTGCGTGTACCTCGTCCCATTCTTGTCGTGAGTGTGGCAAGAAACACCACACCTTGCTGCACGTTGATGACACTGCGAAGAAAACCACTGCAAAGCCAACGGAAGCACCTGCAACATCGGAAGTTAAATCCAGTGAGAATCCGAAAGCCGGCAACCGAACCGGTGCGACGACTACGTTGTGTGCAAGTGTTGGTGGTACGATGAAGCAAACTTTGCTTTCGACTGCCGTGGTGTTGGCCCACGGCTTGTGCAGCACTCCCTATCCTTGTCGAGTGCTCCTGGACTCCGCGTCGCAAATGAATTTTGTGACGGAGAGATTTGCGAATCTGCTCGCGCTGAAAATGGAGCCTACTAACTATACTGTTAGCGGTTTGAACGGCAATAACACACGAATTCGCCGTATGCTTCGCACCACTGTAAAGTCCTGCCACGGTGATTATGCTATCGACTTGGACTTGCTGGTGACCCCCCGAATCACTGGTGACTTGCCGGTGAAATCCTTCGATGTTTCGGACTGGCCTATCTCGAGTAAGCAAGAGCTAGCCGATCCGACATTCTACAAACGAGGACGCGTTGATATGCTGATCGGCGCCGAATACTTTTGGGACCTGCTGGAGAATGACCGAATCGAACTCGGCCCGAATCTGCCAGTTTTGACGAACACCAAGCTTGGGTGGATCGCTGGAGGAGTGATCGCAAACGACGCGCCAGTCGTCGCGCGCACATTCTGCCAGACTGTTGACGACGAGCCGTTAATTGAGCTGCTGAAGAGCTTCTACAGTGTGGAGGCCTGCGACCAGATCCGTACACATCCTACGGCGGACGACGAACGATGCCTAGAGCATTTCCGACGCACACATCAACGAACAGCTGAAGGGCGATATGTAGTGCAACATCCCTTCAACGAACGAAAGTACGAGCTGGGCGAATCCCGTGAGATGGCGTTGAAGCGGTTCTTGCACCTGGAGCGAAAACTGGACAAGCAGTCGGAACTGAAGAATCAGTACTCTGAATTTATTCGGGAATATGAGCAGCTCGGCCACATGCGTGAAGTGCAGGAGGAATCGACCGAGGCACCGAGTTCGGTATTTTATTTACCGCACCACTGCGTACTGAGGCCAACAAGTACGACGACCAAATTGAGGGTCGTATTTGATGGGTCTGCGAAAACGTCCTCTGGCGTTTCTATAAACGACGTACTGCTGACTGGCCCAACCGTCCAGAACGACCTCGCCGCTATTCTGCTCCGATTTCGGGGATTCCAGTACGTCTTCACGCTGGACATTCCCAAGATGTTTCGCCAGGTCGGCGTACATTCTGATGATACGAGGTACCAACGAATTTTCTGGCGGTACAATCGAAACGATCCGTTGACAGTTCGTGAACTGCTGACGGTTACGTATGGCTTGGGGCCATCACCCTTTCAAGCTACCATGGCGCTCAAGCAGACCGCAACGGATTACGAACAAGAATTCCCAGAAGCCGCGAACGTAGTCGAAAAAGGTACGTACATGGACGACATCCTGACGGGTGCCGACACTCTAGCTGCAGCATGCCAACTCCAACGAGAAGTGACAGGATTGTTGGCAAAAGGTTGCTTCGATGCTCACAAATGGTGCGCAAATCACCCAGACATCCTTGAAGGTGTACCTGATGCTCTGCGGGGCAACTCTTTCGTGGTTACGGATGACAGCTCGAAGATGATTGTGAAGACTTTGGGCGTGACGTGGAATCCAACCGAGGACTGGTTTTCTGTGTCCATCTCCGAAGACGATTTAGACGACGTGACACGAAGAAAGCTTTTGAGCCAGCTTGCGAAAATCTTCGATCCACTGGGCTATTTCGGTCCGGTGATTACTACTGCGAAACTTATTCTGCGAGAGGTAGGCGAGCTGCAAATTGACTGGGACGATTCAGTTCCCGCTGACGTTGGCTCTAAGTGGCGGAGACTACGAAAGGAAATGACGCTTTTGAATGCAGTTCAGCTGCAGAGGTGGATCTCCTGGAATGATCCGCATCAGCTCGAATTACATGGATTCTCTGATGCCTCTGACCAAGCGTATGGGGCATGCCTCTACACGCGTGCTATTTTCGCAGACGGCACCGTTCGAATGAAGCTGATTTGCAGCAAGTCTCGTATCCTACCGAAGAAGAAGGCGAAGGAAAAGGCTGTCACGACGCCACGCGCTGAGCTCTTGGCGGCTTTACTACTCGCCAAACTGTGCCTGAAGTTTCTTGACGCTACGGAGTTGGAATTTGAATCTGTGAATCTCTGGAGCGACTCTACAATTGTGCTGGCGTGGATTAAGAGGTCGCCGCACATGATGCTCACCTACGTGTCCAATCGGGTAGCTGAAATTAAACAAATTACATCGAATTACATTTGGCGCTACATTCCAACACACGAAAATCCCGCCGATCTGATCTCGCGGGGAGAACAACCGAAAGGGCTTGTGGTGTCCAAGATGTGGTGGGATGGTCCGCCCATACTGAATCGCCCCGTCATCCAGACGATCGAGGAAGCAGAGATACCCGATGAAGAACTTCCTGAAATGCGGGCTGGTGTAACACTGGCTCTTGTGACTCCCCAGCGGTTGAAGATTTTCTACGAGGTAAGCAGTTTCTCTAAAGTCGTGCGTTGCATGGCCTACCTGACGCGCTTTGCAAGGTACATCGCGTCCAAGAAAACGAAAGTGGTGAAGGGTTCGCTCACTGCAGAAGAAATCACGAAGGCGACCCTCTTGGTAGTACGGTTGGTCCAATACGAGTCGTTCCAGCCCGAAATCCTTGCTCTTCGTGACGGTGCGGACACGAAGCATCGACTGAATGGACTGAAAGCTTTTCTGGATCCCGAAGACGGTATTCTACGAGTGGGAGGCCGTATCAAGCGCGCCTTCATTCCCTACGATAGCCGTCACCAAATGCTACTCTCAGCGAAGCATCCGATTACCGAAGCGCTAGTTCGCCATCTGCATCTGGCGAATTTGCATATCGGGCAGAAAGGTCTGCTCGCGCTTGTTCGCCAGCGATACTGGCCACTGAACGTGAAGGCTACAATACGCAAGGTAATTCGAAATTGTATTGCATGTTTTAAGGCCAACCCCCTGAAGACAACACAATTGATGGGCGACTTGCCGTCGTACCGAGTTCGACCAGCTCCAGTGTTTTCTAATACCGGAGTGGACTACGCCGGTCCGTTTTGGATCAAGTCGTCATCTACAGCACGAAAACCGACGATCACCAAGGCCTACGTGTGCCTGTTTGTATGTATGCAGACACGGGCAATCCATATTGAATTGGTCTCAGACCTGACGACTGATGCGTTTCTCGCAGCGCTGAAACGTTTTACCAGCCGACGCGGGTACCCAAAATCGATTCGTTCCGACAATGCGACTAATTTTGTCGGGGCCAAATCAGAGCTTCACGAGTTATGGCAGCTGTTCCAGACTCAGTGTGCTACTAAGAAGATAACGAGCTTCTGCACCGAAAATGGGATGGAGTGGTCTTTTATTCCAGCACGCAGCCCCCACTTCGGAGGCATTTGGGAGGCGGGCGTGAAGCAGGTAAAGCACCACCTAACTCGAATCGTAGGCGATCGCAAATTATCTTACGAAGAGTTATACACTACGTTGACGCAAATTGAGGCGATTCTTAATTCACGGCCTCTCGCACCGTGTTCTGACGATCCGAGCGACTACACCGCCATAACACCAGCACACTTCTTGATTGGACGTGAAATGCAAGCCGTTGCTGAACCATCCTACCTGGACCTGAAACAGAATACCCTCTCGAGATGGCAACTGGTGCAAGGCATGGTGCAACACTTTTGGAAAAGATGGACAGCGGAATGCCTGCCGGAGCTCCAGAATCGGCAGAAATGGTTGAAGACGAAGCAGATTGCTGAAGGCGCTTTAGTGCTACTCATGGACAAGAACCTCCCACCATTGCAGTGGGCACTAGGAAGGATCACCGCGACGCACCCTGGCGACGATGGCGTGACTCGCGTTGTTACGGTGAAGCTTCCGAACGGAGGAGAATTCAAAAGGGCAGTTACTGAAATCTGCATGCTGCCATTGGATGAAGATAAAGTTTGAAATAGGTATTTCAACCCGGGGATGATGTTCGACTACTTATGCACCCCCACGTAATAGACACCCCTAGCACCCTCTGTGCCGAAAAACTAACTCTACACTTGCTTTGTATCTCTCCCACCAAACATGAAAATACAAGTTCTATTTCATCAGTTGAGTGAAACGGTCGCGTTTTATTTTTTATTCCAAAAACCGAAACTTGAAATATAGACCGATAGTACAGTCCACTACTTTCCCCCCCCCCCACAATTTTTTTCCCCCCCCCCCCCCTCCTCTTAATGTCGCCCTTTTCCCACCGCAAAAAAAATACCCAAAAACTTCATTCTTTGAATAAAACCCTTTTTTTTTTATTTTTTTTCAACCACCTTATCACACTACTTTTTCCTTTTAATTCAAAATTTCTTCCTTTTCTGCATTTTTGACAGGTCGTTTGGCTGCATAAGACAATTGTTGTCCGGTCTATATACAGTGTCTATAGGTTATACCAGTAATAGCATATAAAAGTGAGGTGATGTGTAAGTGAAGTGAAAGTGATAGTGAAGGTGACAACCGTAATAAGCCCCAAGTTGTCGTTTTTGGTTAACAGTGAGCAAACGAGGCATCCATTTTGAACAGAGCTTTCGCATCGACAAATGCTCATGTAATATGCAGCTAACACGTTCTTTCGATATCTTTGCGATGTCAGTTTAACTCGCACGTCCTAACTTTTCGATCATTCAAAACGGTTTGGTGGATTTTTTTTTATGTTTTATGTTACCGCCTCATTTCTACGCAACTACGTTCTGCATCATCGTAGACTCTTCGGCCATGTTTGAAGTTAGCAAACCAACGTTTTATAGTTGTTTCTGATAATGCGGAGTCACCATAACACTTTTCAAGTTGTTGCTTTGCTTGAACCGTTATTTTTCTCGATCACGAAGCAGTGTAAATTAAAACTCGAAATTGTTTTCTATCCATTGTTTTGAAAATTACAATAGTAGCGTCACTTTTAGAACAGTAACTCACAAACTTATGAACAGAATGTAATGAAATTTTAACAGCTGTCTTTTGAAGGTTGTTGCTAACCAATAATGAGGTGAATTCAAAAATAAGCGTCAATATGGCCCGGAACTTCTCTGCCCTCTTCGTTTTCATTAAAAGACTGCAGTTCCGACCAACAACTAACTAAACGGTGCGTGAATGGCTGTTAAACACGTATATTTTTGACGTAGGACTACGTCTTTGTTTTCTATACTGGGGTTCAATTTAAAAAAGAAATCGAATTGCGACCGCCACGAAAAGTGGTCAGGTTTTGAGCATTAATATCTCAGTCATTTCTCAAAAGACTTTCAAAATTTTTACACCAATCGATCGGAAGTACTTCTACGCATCAATTTCAATAGAAAACGTTGTTGATTTCAGGCCACATACTACTGAAAAAATCATAACTGTTAAGCCATGTCTTAAAAAGTCTCTTCTTCAGGCCTAAGGGGTTATATATGACCCCAAAAGGATAATGGCTGTATAAAATCACACAGATTGAATAAAAGTTTGGCGAATTTGTTTTCCATAAACTCTTCTATCTGGCAAATATTAAAAAAAAAAAAACATATGAGTTTAAAGCATAATTGACGACCTAGAACATCCTGAATATGAAGACGTTCAGGAAGAAAAAATAAATGCCTTACTAATAGTGTAAAGCGTTGTTTTAGAATATTTTACATATGCATATGTATTATTAAATTCGTTGTCTTGTATCTTTCTGGGATGTTCTAGGTCATCAAAAATGTCAAAAATCAAAAATCAGTTGTAACAGTAGCTTTTAGGGCTGTATAAGGTTACGATATGTATTCAAACATATTGAATGAACCTTTTGGAAGGTCAACAGTCATTATTTGATAACTTTGTGATGTTCTAGGTCATCCAAACTGCCCTTGAGTTCATAACTTAAGATTTACAGTAGTAACTATAGCGTTTTGGGCTATACAAAGTTACGCTACGTATTCAACCACATTTAGTGAATATTTTCGAACGTAAAAAAAAAAACATCATGAGATGAACGGGATGATCTAGGTCATCCAAACTGTCCTGGAGAACATAAGATATACAGTTGTAACAGTGCACTATGATCCAGATCACGAATTTACGAGGAAACATACTCCCAGCGCCTAAACTTGAAACTTTACAGCAAAGTGATATTCTACAACATGGTTCGTATCACTAAGGCCTATTTTTTTATGTTGATTAAAATTAGGGTGGTCCCCATTTTCACGGAAATACAAAACCAACTTTTTTTTGCAGAAATAGACGTTTACATTCTTGGGCAAAGTTGTAGCGCAGAAAATTTCATGGAATTTTCACACATAAATATTTTTTGTAGCTTGCAAATTGACCGATTTAGAGCAATTTTCCCTCATCAACTTAGGGTGTACCATAAAAACAAATGTTTTTTTTTGCCCTAACTTTTTTATTTCAATTCCCACCGTAAAGCTGTGTTGCGTTTTAGAACTTTTAAAGACGCGTACTTTGGTATACAAACTTTGCCACTAGCTTCAACCAATCAATAGTTATTGAAGTTTTTCTAAAAAAATACGCCCTTTTCAAATGTTGATTTCTATGATTGGGGCAAAAAAAAAGAAGTTATTTGAAAGGGCAATTTATATTGTTTAACATATGTGAAACCTAAAGATATGTTCTTCCTGTATCTTGAAAAAATTACATTTGAATCTGGGAAGTTTGTATACCAAAGTACGCGTCTTCAAAAGTTCTAAAACTAGTCGGAACACAACTTTACGATGGGAATTTTCTGCGCTACAACTTTGCCCAAGAATGTAAACGTCTATTTCTGCAAATAAAAAAGTTAGTTTTTGTATTTCCGGAGCAATTTGTGATTAGGGCGAACATGCAGAATGTAAACAAAAGGGAAATGATTCATTATATTAACGTCTCTTTAAACTGTACGTCTGCTGTAGACGTTTTAGTTCATTCGAGACGGCAAAAAAGGGAAATGATGATTGTAATATTGCAAGTAGAATTTCAAACCGTAATTTACAAATTAACGAATAAATTCAAATACAATCTAGCATACAGACAGAGAACAAAGCTAGCTTCTGATTCATATATAATACTGATGGAAATTCGTTCGTCATTCATTGAAATTTGCAATTTTTTAATATTCGCCTGTCAATACTAGGATGTTTGATTACGCCATTTTCAATGTTGGCCCCACAAGTACTGGAAATAAAAGTATCGCCCTATACTATTCGCCTAGTGTTGACATTTTGATAGGTTTCGCCCTCCACTTTTCGCCGTTGTTTTGGTTATTTTATCAGTATCGCCTTTTACTTTTCGCCGTCGTTTTGATTTTTTGTCAGTATCGCCTTTTACTTTACGCCATGTTTATGTTTTGATTTAAATTACGCCTTTCACTTTGTCAACGATCAATATGGCGTAAATCACAGAGTGAATTGTTTTGAATACGATATAACTCTACGCCCTTTGCAAAAACAATATTTAATGAATAAAATTAAAGCACAACCAGGACAAAAAGGTCAAAACTCATGATTTAGTTGTAGTAATTATGCATTGCATTGAAAAAACATTTTGTTTATATTTTGCATGTACGCCCTAATCGCGAATTGCTCCGGATTTCCGTGAAAATGGGGACCACCCCAATTTTAATCAACACCAAACAATTGGTCTTAGTGATACGAACCATGCTGTAGAGTATCACTTTGCTGTAAAGTTTCAAGTTTAGGCGCTGGGAGCATGTTTCCTCGTAAATTCGTGATCTGGACCATAGTGCAGTGGTGTTTGGAATGTGTAAAGGGATAATATGTATTTAACAATATTGATTGAATAGTGTGGAAGGCCAACAGACATAATGCGACAATCTTGGGATATTCTAGGTACTCCAAACTGTGCTTAAGTTAAAAACATAAAATCTACAGCTGTAACAGTAGTGTTTTGAGCTATATATGTTGACCATCTGTATTCAAACATGTTCAATGAAGTCAACAGTCATTTATTTTATAACTTTGAGATCCTCTAGGTAATCCAAACCGTCCTCGAGCTCAGAACTTAAAATATGCGTTAGTAACAGTAGTTTTTTGTGGGCTATACAAAGCTAAGATAAATATTCAAACATGTTCAACGAATATTCTGAAACGTCCACAGACATCATAGGATAACCTTGTTAGTTTCAGTTCATTCAAACTGTCCTTCAAAACTTAAGGTCGACAATTGTAACAATAGCTTTATGGGCTATACAAAGTTAAGTTAGTTAGTTTGGCATAGAATATCCCAAGATTATCTCATAATGTCAGTTGGTCTTCCAAGACATTCATTGAATATGTTTGAATACATATCATAACATTGGTATAGCGGATGAAGCTACTGTTACAACTGTAAATCTTGAGTTCTGATCTTCTGGGCAGTTTGGACGACCCAGCACATCTCAAATAAATATTTCCTACTTTTTTCAATAATTTCTATCTTGTTGAGCACCAAATCAATCAGAATTCACCAAATTTCCTGTATAAATTAGGCCTGAAAGGGTTAATTCAAAGAACACTGCATTGTACCATCTAAATGGCTTACATTTAGTATCGTAGCCCTACGTCATCATTCCGAACATCCCAATGGGGCTGTATGCCTTGTAGTTTTTGGACAATAATTTCGGATTCTAATCAAATGAGTTCACATACACAGGTTGCTAGATTTTTCATAGTTTATCTTGAAGTATATTTTAAATTTCTTACTTTTAGTTTGTGTACAAAAAATAATAATTTAATTTAATTAAAAACCTATTTTCAGTATTTTTATTATTTTTCTCCAGTTTAGGTTCGATAAGAATAATACTTTTTGAAGGTTTTTTTTTGTTTAGTTTTCATAAACTTTCGCTCAATATTGTTTTGAGTTTTATTTCCTTTAATTTCACCGTTAGGATAGTTGCTGTTGTTGCTGTTGCTGTGTAGAGTAGTTCATTTCGTAGTTAAGTTTCTTCTCCGTCCTCTTATTCTGATTCACTTGGTGACTGAATTTTAGATTTTAATCTGGTAGGTATCTTTCTCACTGTGTGTTTGACTGTTGGATTTGTTTCTTTTAATGTGTCTTCCTTAACGTTCCTTTCAGAAGAGAGTGAGTACACATATAGATGACAACTTTTATTTTTTTTGCTATTTTACTGCACCTTCTCCATTCTGTGTTCAAATGACAATATTCAAGCGCAATCAGAAGTTAAGTGGCTTTATTCCTCTAAACATATTATTCACACTCGTGATATTTCCCTATTAAAGAGCTCCGGAACGCATCAAATGATTCAAGGTAATTCTGATTTATGTTCTTTATTTTTCTTATGATTCCAACCACGAAAACATTCTTTTAAACTTGCAACTAGTTTGAACTTTTTACACATACAATGTTTAATGTCAGTTACATGATTTCTTAAAGCCACGGCTCATTCGTACAACACTGGACTCAAACACGCTTAATCCACCCAATGTTCTTATTGGTTTCCCGCTTTAAAAAAAAAAAAAAGAAGAAAAATGGCTGTTGATATTGTTTTGTAGCACACCACGCGCAATCTTTCATTCCCATTACATGCATTCAATGTATTGTTTTGTTTTGTTTTTTTTTTTAAGAAATGAACGACATCTGCACTGTTCTCCCTCAACTGAACCGAGGATAGTTTGAAAAAAAAAGCAAACTTTGTTTCGTTATTTCTCTTCTGTTTTTGTATAAATCACATAAGAACAATTTAAAACAATTGTCTTTTCTCTCGTTGTTGTTTTGCGGGTAGGTCGCCGCGGATGCTGCTTGTACAGTTTATTTTGCTTTTTACAAGTTAGCCTAGAATTTTCTTACACAATTTTGACAACTCACTAGTACTGCACAATGATTAGAGAACCAACAAACTTGTCCTTAACGTCTATTATACATTATCAGTAGATACCCGAAGAGTCAGCAGCACCCAGCGTTGATCCCCGCCACCCAAAAAGAGAGCTATAAGCGTTTTTTTTTCGTCTTCTTCATTCACCGTTTTTTTTTTTTTTAATTCTTTTAATAACCGTTCTGAGCGTCCGGAATCAAATCGGGAAAAAAGAGGGCTTTACACCGCTAATAAATTACACATTCGCATTCTCACAGTATTTCGTGCAAGAGATAGTAACCTTATCAACTATTTTTACAAGCAACTATTTAGGATTATTAGATTTAGATTAGTTTGCTAACATTTCTCTGCCTCCGGTTTCTTATTCTGCTTCTTCTAATCTCCTACCACTGATCTAAAGACTAAATCGAAGAAGGATCGAAAGCCAGAATCGGTTTTGCCCCTTAGTTTCATCTGTTTCTTGAAATTGTGACACATGTTACTTGTGTTCATTTCGTATTATTGTAGTTGTTTTTTGCTGAGCTAGCAGCGGAGATACAATGGTAAATGTGTTTTTTTTTAGACGTTAAAGCTAGTATTTACAAAAAATGAACTTCCGTATTGCCACGGAATCAATTACACAACATTTCACTTTCGCTTGATCCTGTTTCTTCTGGATTAGTAGCTGGTGGTGACAACGACGAAAAACGAAAAAAAAAACTATTTGTATATCGAAACAAAACGAGCAACTGGAATATACGATAGGAGCTTGAAATTGGCGGGAAAGTCCACACCGCCGCACATCGATAAATGATGCAATATTGTTTTACGTTCGTATGGGGACGTTAGGTTTCGGTTTGTTTCGATACAGAGGTTGTAGGTTAGAGTCGGATGCAGTTTTATCATTCTTAGTTGATTGGCTAGGGTGGATGGAGCAGCGGCAGCTTCTTGAAACGATGTGGACTGGGTTAGGTTCGGCGCGGGTTGGATTTGTTTCGCGGTGTTGTTTGGATTCAGGGAGAATCCGGAAGTTTCCAGTTATTCAAAATAGTATAAAACCCTTGATTGTATCTTTCCTAAATATAATTTTGACATCGAAGCAGGCTGCTGGTTTGAACCAATCGTTGAATCTGATCACAGCAATCCTATAGGTTCTTTGACATATAATACTTATACTCACACTCTAGCTAAACTCATAATAAAAAGCACTTATTATTTAATCGAGCTCTTTGAAGCAGAAGCAGATCGCAATTCCGACGGAGACGAAGCTGTGGATCAATGAGGAAGACAATCATCTAACATCCTCAAAGAGTTGGGAGACATTATTGGCCCTAGAAATCCTGAACGGTATTTCATGGTTGCCATTGAATCGATTCCCATGGGCTAACGTTTTGGGCTAACCAGTGGGAAATAACCTTTCCTGACAAAAAAAAAGAGCTGCTTGCTAAACACAATGTGTTGCGTAATGTCATGTCATGAAGATACCAAGTCTTTTGAAGAAGTATCCACAATTCAAAAAAGAGTTCGGCTTCTAGCTGGTGAGTAGTTATGATCTGTAATCACAGAGAACTTTACACTTTCATCCTCGCTCTACTACAAATATAAACCCAAAATACAAATGTATATATTTTTGCTCTTCGCCGCCGGCGCGGCGCCACAGCAATACCGCGATAGTTATTGTATAAAAATATAAAAACAAAAACACAACCACATAACTTGTGTTTTTTTTTTTCTTTTTCCTTTTCTTTTTGCCCCCGCCTACCCACATTAACATTTACCCTTTTTCAAAAAAAACATATATATAAATAACTGTCTTCTCTCTTTGAAAAATAAACAGAAAAAATACATTTTTTTAATTAAGCCCTTTAGCCCACCATTATTAATACACCAGAAAGGGTTGTTTAACATCAATATGCTTCACTCGTTTCATTTCTTCCGTCTTGAACATAGCTATTTGTACCTTGATTGTCTTCCGACACATTTCACCTCACTGCAACACTGGAACTCAAGGTGACTTAATCTGCTCCTGTTGACGACATCGCAACAAACTGTTGCTTCTTCGAGGACCAAATAACTGTGTTTCCGTAAACCTTCATAAGGTAACCCGATACACATTTCCTGTCTACCTCGTCACTCGTATAATCGACATCAGCAAATGCAATAACAACATGCTGGTGAAGGGTCTTCTGGTATGTGAGCCTCATAGTCTTAGTTCCCTGTAAGTAGGTATCTCAGAACACGTTTGGCCTGTTGCCAGAGCTGCTCACCCGCAGTATCTTGAAAACGAGCCAAATATCCAACATTGTAACGTATGTCGGGCCTTGTTCCCATCAGCCACCTCCCTTATAGCTTTTCCCAATAATAATAAAAACACAAACAATAAACAACAAAAATCCCACCCCATACCCACCAATTTTTTCCTTGCCCCCTGTTTTTAACACCAAAAACACACATTTTTTTTTTTTTTACATTTTTTCCCACGGGTTTTTTAAAAATGCCTTGTCTTCCCCCCAACCAAAAAAACGGATTGTGCACAAACGGTGCACCGTCAGTGGTATTTCGATTAGAAAACTGGCTAAGGAAGAAGGTGTGAGCGTCGGAGCAGTTCAAACCGCATTACGGAAGTATCAACAACAGTGCTCTTTCGTAGGTTCCCCGAGACGGGGTAAAAATCATCCTTCAGCATCAGTCCGAGATGTGGCGAAAAAGCTAAGTACTTCGGCGACTAATGTTATGCGCGCCAAGGAGCGAATGGGCCTGCAGACTCGTCGGAAGCAGAAGCAGCCAAAACAAAGCACCAAACAGGCTGAATCTGTGAAACTGAGGGCTCGAAAGCTGTACTACAAAGTGCTGACCAAAAAATTGGGCTGTGTTATCATGGTCGATGAAACCTACAAAAAACTCGATTATGAAACTCTGCCGGGACCACAGTTTTATACCTATCGTTTAAAAACGAATTTGAAATGGCCGATGTGGGTGAAGTTCATCATTTTCTCGAAATCAAAGTTGAGCTCAACCAAACGAAAGGATTACTGGCATTTTGGCAAAACAAATCATCCGCTCTCAAATGAGCTGAAAATGACGACAACCTTAACGGACAGACCAAACATCTTCATGAATTTTAATATTGAAATGACAGTATTCTTTTGGCCAGAGCAACCGCTGAGTTTCGAAGTCATCATTTGGTTTTATTCATTAGTCATGTTAGTGGATGTTCATTATTGCCTGTGCTGTTGTGAATATCTATATTCAATTTCATCTAGGTACCGATGATTTTGAGTATCAAATGAAGAAACAATATTTGTTTCTTTTGATGTAGAACATGATGTGTAAGGCTCAGATCGATAGGTTACAGTTGCTACAAGTTGTAATTATGAAAATAGAGGGCAGCAAGACTCTGCGATTAACACTATTCAAAATAATCATTTTGGTTGAACTGAAAATGACTTTTTGATGTTTGATGATCACTTGTGATTTTTACAAAGGTGCCTCAAACTCAAACTCTAATGAATATCAAGAAACGAGTAGTCATAGAAGAATAATGCGCTGATTTGTTCATCGCCCTTGATTTCGACATCGAAGATTTTCAAAACAAATAAAAGTCATCTACACTTACTCGGAATGTTTTTCATTGCTTATGATAGTAAGTGATAAAAACAGACACTGATCAGGACAAATCGATAAGCTTTTACATTTGAATGGAGTAATGTAACCCATGTCAAGACCCCTGCAGAAGTATAATGGCAGACTAATTGAAGACACCTTAGTAAAACGCCGACGCAGCATCCGGCGTGAAAGGTGAAAGTCGAACAGATGAGAGGTCCGGTTGAATTCTCGCTGTAATCCATCGATGGCACCGTTCATGCTGTAGTGGGTACGACGGAGAGGTAGTCTTAACATTATGTTGTTTCGAAGCGCTCTAGGTTGAATGTTAACATTTATTTGCTCCAGGATTGCAGAGCCGTTTATTCTGCCTTGTAATGCATCTACAATAAAAAGCGTCCTCAAGATTTCTCTTCTGGTACGGAGAAGCTCTAGATCGATCAGCTGGCAACGATTTTCATGGCTGGGCAGATGAAACGGGTCCCTCCACGGCCGGTTCCTTAGAGCAAATCGAAGAAATCGTTGAACGGACTCGACTCTCTCAGCACCATTGTTGTAATTTGGGTTCCAAACTGTAGAACTGTAACTGTACTCCAATGTGGATCGCACCAGCGAACAGTACAGTGATTTGAGGCAGTAGATGTCGGAGAATTTTTTTGTCATCCTGAAGATGAAGCCCAATGTCGACGCCTCATCAACCACATACGAGATGTGTTTTGTTTGTATGAAAGTTGAGACTCCAGAATAATTCCCAAATATTTTACTTGATCCACACGATCTTTGTTGATCCTTCGAATCTGTAGGTAAATATGATCGGTTCTTTCTTCCGAGAAACGTGATTACCGAACACTTCGCAGGGTTAACTACCATTCTGTTTAAATTACACCAGCTGGCAAAAGCCTCGAATTGACGTTGGAGGAAGATGCAGTCGTCGGTCGCACGAATCCGAAAGTAGATTTTAAGATCGTCTGCATACGATAGTCGTGGGCCTTCGATGACCAAACTCACATCGTTGAAATAAAGTAGGAAGATCAACGGTCCGAGGTGACTTTCTTGAGGTATCCCTGTCGTAAATACCGGATTGGCAGTTCCCAATAGTGACCATTAGCTGTCGATCGGTCAGATATGACCGAAACCATCGCAGAAAGTTGCCGCTAACCCCAAGTTTTTCTAGTTTCGCAATCGCAATGGCGTGGTTTAGCTTGTCGAATGCTGCTGACAAGTCGGTATATATGACGTCAGTTTGAGCTCGTTCAGCCATACTATCCGTGATATACGACGTAAGACCGGAAGTAAAACAGTGTTGATCACAACTTAAATATTGCTTGCAATGAGCAAGTAGAGGCTCCATGAAGACTAACTCAAATAGCTTCGAGAAGTGATTCCACGATAATTATTCATGTCTCCTCGCTCAACGAAGTGATTCCACGATAATTATTCATGTCTCCTTTGCATCCTTTCCGAAACAAATCCCAATAAAACCCCTCATTCTCTTTAAACTCACCAAACCACCCGCCCAAAACACTAGTTTTTGCGGCTTTACTTCCATATCTCCCACCCCCCTAGCCCCATTTCTTTAATTACACCCCCCCCACAAAACACCAAAAATTTTCAAACCCCACGCCCCATCCCCATTAAAACCCCCCCCCCCCCCTCTTCTTCCAAAAATCCCCCCCTCTTTTTTTCCCTCCCCCCTAAATATGACGAGTAGCATCGACGGCTACTCTAATAATACCTTTTCGCAGCCTCTCATCATCGGCGCAACTTCTCGATCTATCGGTACTTCAGCAACAGGTGCTACGCCAGGTCTCTCCGAAAATTTTGGACATTCATAACCGCCTATGTCATAATTCACCGCATCCATAACATTTTCCGGGAAATCCTGGTTTATTCTTGCCTCTGAACGATCCTGTTCTAGCTTCACCGTGAGCCACTTCAAACATTTCATTTCGTCCAACCCGTCCTGATCTTGCTGCAAGAACGGCTTCACCATTCGAACCTCAGCTCGTCCTGCTTGTTTTTGATTTGCTGCCAACAACCTTGCCTTCGCAATATCGATCTCGTATTCTTCGTTTTTCAAATTTGCCAGATGCTAGTATTGTCATAAACAGCTGACTGATAACATCCTTATCACACATCTTCGATCCTGAATTCTTCAGTAGCCGAATGAGTTCATCAAACTTGCAAAAATGTTCTTTCAACGATCCTCCATCCAACATTTTGAGATTATGCAAAAAAAACACGGATGAAATTTAAAGCAGCAAATCCCGTTTTACCAAATGTGTTCTTGAAACTGTCCCTTTGGCTGAATTCATGTCGTGTTTTGGATGACTTTCGGTAATATAGGATATGTATACTATCAAGGCCTAAGCTTTTTCATTTCGCATTTCATAGTCCGCTTTTGCTGCTGTCGTAGCTTCGCCCTGCGGGGGATCTTCAACGATCGCTTTTTCACTCCATGCGCTGCAACTTGAGTTTCAACCCGGAACAGTCAAGTGTCGAAACCCAAAAAACCCGGAAACCTTTTACCCGGAAAGAGCCCCAATACGGGGCGCCACCGCCGGGGAAAACACGTGAGTATTTTTTTCGTCAGTATTGTGAGGTCTGTTGTGCGACCGAGGAGCACACCCCTCCACACACCCCCCCAAAAAACGGTGTGAGGGGGGGATACCCCCCCCCCCTACGGGCCAAGGGGAGGACAAGGGGAAAAGAATCGAAGTCCAACAGCGGCGCTGCAGAAGAAAACTCCCTACGAGATGTGGTATGGAAACAAACCAGACGTATCCAAACTTCGTGTTTGGGATAGCAAGGCGTACAGTTTGATTCCAAAGGAAAAGCGGACGTGCGCAGTGAAGCATGCTACTTTGTCGGTTATGGACCAACTGGCTATCGGTTATGGACCAACTGGCTATCGTTTGTGGAACAATCAGAAGCAGAAGGTGTATTTGGCGCGACAAGTTGAAGCGGTTGAAGCACACAGATGTAAAGCTACATTTTGTCCGTGATTGTGCTGCAGCCAACAAACTAGAAGTCCACTATCTTTCGACGAACGACCAGCAGGCGGATCTTCTAACCAAAGGACTGCCAACGATAGGGTTTCGCAAGCACTGCAAGAGCATTGGAATAACACGGTGCTCTAACCACGATTGACTTGAGGAGGGGTGTAAGTATACAAGCAACTGTGTACTGAAACCATTCTATCATAGTAGCCTGTAATATTATAAAGGACCTCAATAGATTAGTTTGCATTATACCTCTAACAAGAGCAGTCGTCTTTCCATATCCTTATCACGAAGAACTTGATAAGTTGCGTAATAGACTGAGCTATATGGATGCCCTTTGCCCGAAGTTAGTTGCATTGGGAGAAAACACAGTAACTGCGTTTGGAGAGTGCATTGTCGCATACGGGAACGTTCGCTATACGCTTCCGAGTAGTGCGAGAGGAACAGGCGTAATAAACTGACGTAGTGCTCGGTCTGCCGCCTTCAACGGTTTCGTTTAAAGTATTCATAAAACTTCCACGTACGTGTCCATGAACAACTTGATATAGTTCCTCGAATTATGCTCGTAACATGATGTTGTTTTCCGGAGCATAAAAGCCTCTGATGACACTAGACGCCGATCATTCAGCTCTAGAGACTTGAACCAATTAGTCGGCATCTATTTTTTTTTTCAGGGAAACACCCGAGATTTACAAACTTTTAAGAAAACAATTGGATTCAGCGTTGTCTCCACAAGAAATACACGAGATGTTTGCATATAAATCTTCGGCGTAATCTTTGATTATTTTGGACGTTAATTGTGAGGACAAGGGTAAAAAAGGGGGCTAGCATTAGAGACTTGTACTGCTTTGGACGAATGTAAATTTCTGAGTTATTCGAGAGTGTTTTCAACAAGTCACCGAAATCATTTATCCAAGTAAGTGAAGGCATCAGAGAAGATCCCAATTAAGATTTTTTCACCTTTCATAATTCAACAGTCACAATGGACTTCTTCTACACTGCAATCCAGAAGTATACATTTTCAAGAGCTGCTGGTCCGGACAGCATTCCATGTTTACTCAACATATACACGACTGAGTTCACCAAACTGCTTCCAAAGCCTTTCGTTACATTCGCTCATTTTATCGATCTACAGCTTCATTTGTCAACTGCGGAAACAACGTTTCTCCTGAATAACAAGCTTTCCATCCAAACCCTCTAACCTCGTTCCTTTATTTTCCTACGGGCAAAGAAGTCAGGAGCACAGCTGGGAGATACGAATCTCCAACAAGATATTCTATTTCTCTTCAACTTATTCAAAATGACGTATCTGATTTTGTAAACAAAGAGGGGCACAAAGATTCAAACGTTAAATTCTTGAAACCCTTAGCACTTTCACGCAAAATAGGATCACCAACACAGGGAATAACTGAGAGTTTTGAGAAATCTACGGTAGAATCTTTGCCTCCCTCGTTGCTGACAAAATCACATACGTCGTTTTGAATAAGTGGTCGAGATTTGCCTAGCTGGAAAAGCTCCCCTTTTCCCAATGAATCTCCCCGATATTCTACTACAATTTAAGCGAAAATCAAATCCAAACCACACGAAGCCGAAGAAAACACACGCACACCTCCCCGCGGGAGAGTTTAGTTTTTGATAACCTAACGATTTGTATTTCCACTGTCCATTATAGATCTTACACACTACTATCTAACGGATTTGCAGCATTTCAAATTTACCTCTAAAAGTTCCACTAAACAAAACAACACAGACGAACCGAATTTAGCACATCCATAACCTACCCATAACACTATAGGTTTAGCTTACCATAAGCCGATTGAGTCTCACTATTCGATAGCTCTTGAATTGACCCTCCATCTTCTACCTTACAAAGCAACTGCCAGCAGCAGTGCGATAGTCTTTTAGATCGTCGGAAGCCTAGGTGGTGGAGGTGGTGGTGGCCGTGCGTGTCACCGTTGCACCACCATTGAGATCAGTTATTCCCGGAGAGACTAAGGGGACACAGATTCTACTACATGCTGCTGGCCGATTACAAACAGTTCCCGAACCCAGTTCCACAGCGTTCGATTCTACCGGTTTCTGCCATTCAGCGGTCACTTTCCTCAACATTTTTTTGTCTCGTTTTCCTTTCCTCTGCACGACACTGACTGAAGTTTGCTTATTATCGTAGTAGGTAGTAGTTATTGATAAGTTAGAGTTAAAATTAACAACAGTTACCTATCGAGCTGGCCGCTCTTCGATTCTCACCTGTTGGTAATGTTGATACTGGTGGGCGGTGTGGCGACGTTGTTGTTTGCACCTCCAGCTGGTCCCCCAGCGACACTCACACCGACCCCGGACGCGGACGGAACAACCAAGGTACCGGTATTGCTACTGCCGCTGTTTGACACTGGTGCTGCCGAGCCCGCCGACGCGGAATTGTCGTTGGTCACAGCAGCAGCTGCAGCCGCTGCGGCCACCGCTGGTGTCACTTGGATGAATTTTATGCTACTGGTCGCATTGTTCGTAGCGACCGCAACCGTCGTTGTTCCATGTGAATCGAGTTGCTGCTGGTGCTGTTGTTGTTGCTGCTGTTGTTGTTGCTGCTGTTGTTGTTGCTGCTGCTGCTGTTGCAGTTGTTGGGCACGAATACTGACCGCTGGTATCCGTTGAATCCCTTTACTATTTACAATTGTGGTGCCGGCCGATTGTGACGCTCCTAGGATACTCTGCACGTTCGTCGTTATTTGCTGATGCTGCTGCTGTTGTTGCTGTTGTAGTGCACTGACACTGTTCATCAACTTCTGCTGCTGAATGGGTTGGATGATGTTGACAAGTTTAGGATTGAGATGTGCCACGAATTGTCCACGATTGTTTTTGATATTGGCGTAGACGATTCGCTGTTGCTGTTGTTGTCCTCCGCTGCCAACGGAAGTCACCTGCCCTTGACCATCCGTCGTTTGAAACTGAGCTACTTGTTGACCCTGTTGCTGCAGTAGACTCGAGTTGATTGCAATCTTCCCATGGGGCGATGCCGCCGCAGCAGCAGCCATCAGTTGACCGGCAGCTTGCTGGATCAGTTGGGGTGATGATGTCAGGATGATCTTGTTCTGCGTGCCTTGCTGAGGATTTTGGCCCGTCGAGGAGAGAATGGTGATCGGTTGCTGGAGGGAACTCTGTATTACGTTATACGTGCTGGTGCCACTGGTTCCCTGTTGCTGTTGTTGAAGCTGCTGCTGCTGTTGGACCACCTGGGCAGCAGCCGCCGCCGCTGCCGAGGCCCCGTGGTTCGCTGGTGTGGCCGATTTGACGATCATCTTCTGCGAGGACACGAGAGCCTTCGTTAGCATCTCCAGTTGTTTCTTGTTGAGATCACCAGCTTTCTGACCGGCGGCGGCCAGCTTCTGGTTTATAAGCGTATGGAACTTCGGGTTAATGAAATTTTGTTTCACTGAAAAGAGAGGGGACAGTTTCGATGAAAGTGGTCAAATTTCAATCTGATAGTTACTATAACTCACCTGTCTTATCGTTGGGCCCGTTGATTTGCTTCTTGAGCGGCGACTGCCCGGCCGGAGTCGCCGTCGTCAACACATACGTCTCTCCCTGGTGGCTATGCGTTGCATGCTGAAGCTGTATTTGATGCTGCTGCTGTTGCTGACCCTGTTGCAGCACCTGTTTCGTTGCCGTTAGCACCTGATTCCCACTGACGGTCACAATGTTGCCCCCACTGGTGGCAATCTGCTGCATTTGCTGCTGCGACAGTACGATCGGCGTCGTATGCTGAACGATGTAACTGCCTGTAGGGGTCGAGGTGCCACTACTGCTTGCGCTACCCGTATTGCTGGACAGGGTAATAGAGGAACCAGACAGGGTGGTGTGCTGGGAATGAGCTTGCAACTGGTGCTGGGCGACAACTGGGATGGTTGTTTGCGCCGTAGCTACCAATGGGCTCAACACCGTGGTATTGGCTTGCGGGCTGGGTTGGACCACTTGCACCGATGGCGAAGCGATCAGGAATGATGTGGCAGGGGACGCAGCGGCACCGACGGAATTAACGGCAGAAGCAGCTTGCATGTGATTTATGGGTTCGAGTTTGATTTGCGGAGCGGAGAGAGAATGCTGCTGGAAAGAACTTCCCGCCGGCAGCACGGTCGTGTTAATTTGAAGGTGGGGAGAGGAATGGGATTGGGATGCGGGTGCAGACGGTGAACACGCAGCAAGTAATTCGTCAGGAGGTTCAATTTTGATCTGGTCGGCGGGAATGGTTGCGGATACGGAGTCAGATTCTTCTTCAACCTTGACTTCAGGTTCCAACGGTGCGGGCTCAGTTGCTTCTACAGAAGCCTTTTCTGCCTCTAGAGGAATGATTTCTTCGGTATCAGATGACTTCCTGAAGATTTCCTCAGCCGGTGGATTCCGTACGGCGAAGAAACTACTGCCTACTAAATAGTTGCACCGCTTTAGGATTTTCCTCCGTTTGCTTTTGAATCGTTCGACGTTTGCTAACCGGTCGTAGCCAACAAGCTCCGAACAGTAGCCGATTTTATGAACCGGCAGTTCTTCGGTAGGCGGTGGACTAACGAGTTCTCTAATTGTGTGTGGGTCCTCCTTCACGTCAGGTCCGGTGCCAGCACCGGTCTCGTCTGTCGTTTCCAATTGATTCAGTATCCCGTCTTCCAGGATTCCGTTCCAGAAATTGCTCGTCTGGTTCAACGATTTCATATCGTCGATTTGGCACTCTTGCAAGATCTTGTCCAGCATTTTTTCATCCTCATTGGACTCGCTCAAACTGAGGTTCAGATCATTTAGACTATCCCCACTGAGATTGTTATCCGAATTGGAACTCGTTTCCAGCTTGATCCCCAACTCATCTGTTGTGTCTTTCCGGACAGAAGCAGCAGCAGCAGCGCCATCCAGACCTAATGGATGTGGTTCCACGAGACTGTCCAGCGCAAACTGCTTCGTCCTGTAAACACTATCGGTTTGGTTGAAGATATCACCCGCGAAATCCGTTCCAAGTGATTGCAACTCCAGCGCTATCCGGTTGGCATCCGTTTGAAACAACGGATCATCGTCTAGCAGACCATCTTCCGCGTGCAGCATTGGTTCCGGCGTCTTTGGTCGGAAGTGTAGCCAACTGGATTGGATATCGTTCAACAGATCGGTATACACACTGGCAACAGCTGAGGTTTCTGCAGCATCGGTCGAGTCGTTCAAACCAAGGTCTTCGATCAGCTGATTGTTACTGGATGCGTCCAGCAATCCCGCCGACCCGGGGGATGCCATTTGCGTTTGAAGCGCCTTCAGCGACTGCTGCAGCAGATGCTGCTGATACTGGGATACTGTACGATTCTGCAAACTACCGGTAATACTATTGCTAAACGATTGATTAAAATTGTTCCTACTATTTACGTTGCTACTACTGCTGCTGCTACTGTTGCTGTTGCTGCTGCTGTTGTTTCCTATCCGGTTCCTATAGCTATTATTTACATTGTCTATCATGTGCTCGTAATCTTCCAGCACTTCCTGCTTCACTGTCACAATGCCACCAGCTTCACTTTTTATCACATTATTTTCTGAGTTATTCACACTTACACTAGTACTACTGGTGCTACCACTATTACTACTAATTACAAACGTCGACGAGGACGTTCCTCCCACCTCTGCCTGTCCGGCAACCGATGTCCTTTCATCACTGCACTTTTCCTGTTTCACTTCCACCACGTCACCGACCAACCTGTCAGTCTCATCTTCCTCCAACGAGCCGTCGGTTTTCTTCTCCTGGCCAACCCGAAATTGGCCATAAACAAATCGTCCAGGTCCGTTTCTTCCTTGATCACTAACTGTCGCGTTCGCTTCATACCGCTGCTGCTGCTGCTGTTGTTCACCACTAACTTCGACTCGAGTTCATTCCACTTTCGCTCCATCTCATCCACGTTAGTCGACCACGTCGTCGTCGTAGCCGTCGTCGGCACACTACTGGCCGTCACCGGGACGACGATGCTCTCCTCCTCCGGTTCCATGGCAACGGCCGCTGCCGGGGTGGTTTCCGACTCGATGATCTTGTAGTCCAACCGGGACCACAGGTCATCCAGATCGGTGGCCACGCGATCGATTATCACCCGGCCACCGCGACCGACGCGCCTCCGGGCGAATCCAATGCAGCGGGGTCTGGAGGAATTGCGGGAGAGAAAATGGAAGTTAGTTAATGTTTATATCAGGTGAGATTGAGATCTGTTGGGATCTCGTCTGAACCCCAAAAAAAAGTATACCATGTAGTTACAATAGAGACAAGTAATTGTTACTTCAAAAGTGTCAATTGAAAGACCCGCAAACATCCACAATTTCTCGAAAACTTATTCAAAACGACGTATATGATTGGTAAACAAAGAGGGGAAGTATGATTCAAACGTTAAATTCTCGAAAACCCTTAGCACTTACACGCTTGCCCTTCATAATCGCCCAGAATTTTTCTATTGGGCGAAGTTCTGGCGAGTTTGGCGGATTTGCCTCCTTCGGGACAAAAAAAAACGTTGTTGGCTTCGTACCAGTCCATCACCGGTTTCGCGTAATGGCACGAAGCCAGATTCGGCCAAAACAGAGTGTCACCTTCGTGGGACCGGAGGAAGGGCAGCAGGCCATTCTGGAGGCATTCTTCTTTATATATTTGGCCGTTGATGATTGATGGAATTTGCCGCACCCACAGATTGCCTGCCACACCAAGTACTTCTTGGAAAATTTGTCGACCTTCTTCTTCCGGAACATCCAGGCGGGACTTGCCGACGAAAAACTCCAGGCCGAGGATCTGCTTGGCGTCCGCTTTAATGTATATCTCGTCGTCCATTACGATGCGTTTCGGCTGCACCAACCACTCGCGGTACAACTTCCTGGAAGACATGATGTCCAGCCCGCTTCATTGTCTGCTGGACGAACCAGAGGGAACAATTGACCTTCTTGGCCACGTCCCGAATCGAATGGTTTGGATTGCGCTCGAAGTAGTTCCTCACCTTCCTTGCGTTCACTGGGTCGGTCGTCTTCGCTTTTCTTCCGCTGCCAGCTCGCCGCTGGGTCGTCTGGGTCTCCTTGAACAATTTTACCACACGGGACACGGTCGAATTGTCGATTCCCAACTGTTTCGCGATCCACCGGTGGGACTGGCCTGGATTTTCCACGACCGCGCCTATAATTTTTCGTCGATGCACTTCTTGCTTGAATGCCATCTCGATAAACAATTGATAATTGTAACAAAATTTTACACATGTAAACATTACACTCTAAACTAGTTTTACCCAAGATTTTATCAATTTTTACCCATGCAATAAAAAGTTATATACAAAAAAAAAGTGTTGCAATTGCTTCGAGTACAATCTGTACCAAATTATGTTTTTTTCCCCCAAAAAACGCGCCCCTTTTGAAACCCCCCCCCAAAAACCTCCTCCCCCCCCCCAAATTTTTTTGTTTCTTCCACAGCCCCCCTTTTTCTTGGCCCAAAAATTCCCAACCCGCCCCTGCCCCGGGGGGTTGGGGTTTTTTTTTTCCCAGGGCACCCCTCCTCCGTTGTTGGTTTTTTTTTCATAAAGGAAGGACCCCCCCAAAAACCCCCAAAAAAAACAAAAAAAAAAAACCACATCAAATTCTTTTTTTTCAATTCCGGTTCCAATGAAAATGTCGCTTTTCTAGCCTCAGCTACAGATAGCCTGCTTATCCAGATTTCCTAGCGAACTTCGACCGTTTCATATGCTTGAAAATGTTTGCCAGTTTTCGGTTTCCGGTTGCGGTATTAACCTCCTGTTCAGAAAGCTGTTTGAGGTCTGCCTTGGCGTAGGTTTCATCGTTCATTACCACACAATCGAACTTCTTCAGCTTCCGTTTTTGTGTATTGTGTTTTGGCCGGTCTTGTTATGTTCGTCTCGCTATTCGAAGTAACTACGTTCAACAGTCAGGCTCGTTATTTAGAAAGATCCAATGTCGTAGACGACACTCCCAGCTTGTTCCGTTTGAAACCGCTGACCACACTATTTGCGTCGCTGCAGTTTCCAGCTTTCTGTTTTCCTCCAAACGTTCGTTGAACACTTCTAATACGTTGGTGACAATTGATTTGGCCAAACAATGGGTGAGCAAAATTTTGATACGTTGCTCCCCTAGCTTGGACGGTTTTTTGATAAGTGAAGAGTCTTAATCAAAATAGAGGCATCATTCCGCATGCACACCTACAAAATGAGGGGTGCTCATTGTTTTTAAGAATTGCGCTATGTTTAAGTCGACCAAATTTTGATCGTAACACCCTTTACTCTACCATTTGAACACTCAAGGTCTGAATGTTTTCTGATCTATTATGCATTAGGTATATTTCCTAGGAATCAATCAGGCTGAGGACCAGCCAGACGAAGTTTAATCTTCCGCATCATGTGGCACTGCGTCTATTCAGGTCGAACAAGTACAAAACTGGTCCTTGAAGAGCTATTTCTAAACGAAGCCCCGAAGTCGTTTTGTAATGTAGAACAGTTTTCCTTTCAAGCATTCGGCATTTCGCAAGATCAACTTGTCCTGCGAATTTCTGTCGGTTACGCCCATGACCTACTTGCGACAAGGCGTCTGGGTCGACTAGGGTAGCCAATACTGCTCGCTTCGTGAAGAAGGAAACTTGTATAGACGATGGACGATGTTCTTATACAGTGCAGACGCGATCAAAGATTCTACAAATGCAAGCCAAGAATGCATCTCTTCACGATCTTTCTATTCCACTGAAGCAATTGTACGGCGTTTTTGCTTGATCGTACAAAAAACACCGGTGTACGCTCCGTGGTGTACGTCCGATCGCTGCGCAGAGAATAAAACATATGACACGCGATCCATCCGGAAGAATTCCGAATCCGCTGCATCAAACCAACGGTAAAGGATTCTTTCGATTTTTTGAAACTCAACATGACTTTTGGTCAAGAGAAGGGGTACACCGTTCACTCAGCGGCGAGAGGAGGATCGTGTGAGCAATCACAGCAGCTGCAAATTGTCCTCAGGTAGAACTTAACAATGAGAGGCTCTCCTGGTTTCCTTTCGCTTTCATTAATACTGTTTACTTACATTACTACTATTTGCTTAATATGCTAGCCAGTTCCATTGTCCTTTGATCGGTACTCAGGAACTCTTCATAAAATTTAAAATGCACGGCTATTAAGGTGACCGTTTCAGCGGGACGAAATCATATTTCATTTTATTTGTTAGGGAAAATCTGGGAAAACCAACATTTCACGCACGACAGTTTCCAGCTATTATCAATACCTTTCATGTGGTGTGAAATTTTTTTTGATATATTTTATAAATTTCGAGTCTTATCAAATTTGGTGATCGGACTTCAGGTTTTTCCTTCCTCCCCAGAATCATAGCAAAAATAATGTTAGCTCATTTTGTGAATTGCTTTCAAAGTCAGCGTGGCGTGCATCCAAACATTGAAAGTAAAAAGCAATTTTTGTTTGATCAACATTGAGAACCATGCTGGGAATCATGTGGCTCTCCAAAAGATCCGGAACGTCCGTAAAAGTGGCCAGTTCTAGGAATTAGTCCCATATGGATGAAATTTTTTTTTTGCAATCAACATTCAGTTTATGAAAGTATAATAGAATGAACTTCAATTCGTGGTCTGAAGATGTCCCTTCAGAGGTCATGTGGTGGCCACCCGGAAGATCCGGAACCTCCGTAAAAGTGGTCAGTTCTTGGAATTAGTCTCAAAACGAAGACTTTTTTGCAATCAAAATCTAGTTTGTGAAAGTTGTATGAACTTCAATTCGTGGACTGAAGATGTCCCTTCAGAGGTCGTATGGTGGCCACCCAGAAGATCCGGAACATTCGTGAAAGTGGTCAGTTCCTGGAATGAGTCCCAAAAAATGTTTTTTTTTTTTGCTGTCAACATTTAGTTTGTGAAAGTAGAATGAACTTCAATTTGTGGTCTGAAGATGTCCCTTCAGAGGTCGTATAGTGGGCACCCAAAAGCTTCGGAACATCCGTGAAAGTGGCCAGTTCTTAGAATTAGTCCCAAAAAACGTTTTTTTTTTTGTTTGTGAAAGTAGAATGAACTTCAATTTGTGGTCTGAAGATGTCCCTTCAGAGGTCGTATGGTGGCCACCCAGAAGATCCGGAACCTTCGTAAAAGTGGCCAGTTCTTGGAATTAGTCTCAAAACGAAGACTTTTTTGCAATCAACATCTAGTTTGTGAAAGTTGTATGAACTTCAATTCGTGGACTGAAGATGTTCCTTCAGAGGTCGTATGGTGGCCACCTGGAAGATCCGGAACATTCGTGAAAGTGGTCAGTTCTTGGAATGAGTCCCAAAAAATGTTTTTTTTTTGCAGTCAACATTTAGTTTGTGAAAGTAGAATGAACTTCAATTTGTGGTCTGAAGATGTCCCTTCAGAGGTCGTATGGTGGCCACCCAGAAGATCCGGAACATCCGTGAAAGTGGCCAGTTCTTAGAATTAGTCCTAAAAACCGTTTTTTTTTTTGTGAAAGTAGAATGAACTTCAATTTGTGGTCTGAAAATGTCCCTTCAGAGGTCGCATGGTGGCCACCCAGAAGATTCGGAACAAAAGTCAATTGGACAATACTGATCCTCATTTTGATGAAAGCAACTGTTTAGTTATCCCACCCGCTATCAAGCCGGCCGAATCCACCTTGATCGCTAACTTCTCGGCCGCTAACATCGTGGCCTTCTGGATTGCCACCATATAAGCTCTGAATAGAAATTATAAGAATAAATAAATCCGGAGTTCTTCCACCTTCATAAACTGATATGTGATTGCATGTTCCGGATCTTCCAGATAGCCACCACATGACCTTTGAAGGGACATCTTCAGATTGCAAATTTAAGTGCATTCTACTTTCAGAAACTAAATGTTGATTAAAAAAAACATAAGATTTTCCGTTTGGGACTACTTTGAGCATGGTTCTGACTTCTTGATCAAACTAAAATAATTTATATTTTATCAATGTGCTGATGTACACCACGTTGATTTTCAATGCAATTATCCTTGCTATGGTGTTGGGAAGGAATAAAATACCTAAAATCCAATCTCCAACATGCAACATCCTGGCCTTTTGGGATCCCACCCAAATGAAAATGTTCAAATAACAAAATCATTCATTCCACTTTTTCAAACTGAATGTGGGTTGCAAGAAAAAGGCATACCTCGATATAAAGCAACATTATTTTTTGGCTTTCTTCATCGATTTTTCACTCAGTATAACGCAACCATACATATCGATGATACCAGTAGTTTCTAAATTGTCTCATATATGCAGTGATCTCATCATTTGTCATGATCGGGTTGTGGTTTACGAGAAATCGACGAAAAAAGTCAAAAAATAAAGTTAATTTATATCGAGTCATGGCTGTACTTCCAAAAACTGGCCACTTTCAAGGATGTTCCGAATCTTCCGGTTGGCCACCACATGAAGGGACATTTTCAGATCGCAAATTAAAGTTCATTCTACTTTTCCCAAACACAATCCATAAAAACCTTTCCCTCCCCCCCCCCCCCCCCCACCCCCCACCCCCACCCTCAAAATATATTTAAAACAAATCTCCCCCCCCCTTTTCCCTCCGTTCCCTGCCGCCCCACCCCATTTCCACACACAATAACTAGATAATAAAAAAATGGTTTTTTGGGGTTTAGCACCAAAACCTGCCCACTCCCACAGACATTCCGGTTCTCCCGGGTGGCCACCCCCCGCCCCCCCAAAGGGACACCTCACACCCCCAAATAAAATTCAATCTACTTTCACCAACCAAAATGTTGTTTGCAAAAAAAAAAAAATTTTTTGGAACTAACTCTAAAAACTGCCACATTCCCGGATGTTCCGAATCTTCCGGGTGGCCACCATACGACCTCTGACGGGACATCTTCAGACCACAAATTGAAGTTCATTCTACTTTCACAAACTAAATGTTGATTGCAAAAAAAAAACGTTTTTTGGGACTAACTCTAAGAACTGGCCACATTCACGGATGTTCCGAATCTTCCGGGTGGCCACCATACGACCTCTGAAGGGACATCTTCAGTCCACGAATTGAAGTTCATACAACTTTCACAAACTAGATGTTGATTGCAAAAAAGTCTTCGTTTTGAGACTAATTCCAAGAACTGGCCACTTTTACGGAGGTTCCGGATCTTCCGGGTGGCCACCACATGACCTCTGAAGGGACATCTTCAGACCACGAATTGAAGTTCATTCTATTATACTTTCATAAACTGAATGTTGACTGCAAAAAGAAAATTTCATCCATATGGGACTAATTCCTAGAACTGGCCACTTTTACGGACGTTCCGGATCTTTTGGAGAGCCACATGATTCCCAGCATGGTTCTCAATGTTGATCAAACAAAAATTGCTTTTTACTTTCAATGTTTGGATGCACGCCACGCTGACTTTGAAAGCAATTCACAAAATGAGCTAACATTATTTTTGCTATGATTCTGGGGAGGAAGGAAAAACCTGAAGTCCGATCACCAAATTTGATAAGACTCGAAATTTATAAAATATATCAAAAAAAAATTCACACCACATGAAAGGTATTGATAATAGCTGGAAACTGTCGTGCGTGAAATGTTGGTTTTCCCAGATTTTCCCTAACAAATAATTTAAAGACTTATGATTTCGTCCCGCTGAAACGGTCACCTTAATTTCCCACCACTCATCCCCCACTTCGCGTCAAGCACACATACCCGCACCACGGTGGAACAAACATGAACCACCCGAGACCCGAACCCAGAAAGACCCAACTCCAGAAAATTAATATGGGTATATTTGGTATGTTGAATAGTTCAAGCGATTGAAAATTGAAATCCGGCACGATTTTGCAATCCATGATGGTGAACCGACAAACAAGATAGCTGTATTTTCTTAAAAATTCACTATCAGGAGTCAGTCAATACGGGTATATTTGATATAGGGAAGATGTCTATTGATCAAGAACTGAGATCGATCATGATTTCGAAATCCAAGATGGCGGACCTAAATTGCACTACAGAAAGTTCGAGCTAGAACGAAATACGAAGTCCCTTCAATGTGTATCAAAGATTGTGAGGAGAAGAAGAGCAGACAAGTGAGAAGCGGAGGAGAAGAAGATGTAACAGAAAATGTCTGAGAACGTAGGAAAATTAAATGGAGTGAAAGCGAAGACTACGAAGGAGGTTATGAAAATAAATAAACGGAAGTTGATGATGAAAACACCGAATTCAGAAATTTGCAAAGATAGCGGAAAGAAAGAAGACATTGGAGAAAACAGTGAATGAAGAAGATGCAATATAATTGAAAAAAAGTATGGCATAGAAGAGAAGGAATGAATGAAAGAAGACACAGTAAAGGCAAATCAAATAAAAATATAAGAGGACGCAGAAGATGGGGAGGTGTAAAGTAACATATGAAGAGGATGAAGAAACGGTAGCTGATGAAACAAACGATGAAGTGGAAAAAGAAAAGATAATTCAGAGGATCCAGTAAAAGCGAAGGGAAAATTATCACCCAAAACTGTATAAATATGAATAGTGAATGGAAATAAATCAGAAATGAAGCCGAAACAGAAGTGAAGCAAGATGCCGAAGAAGTAAAATCAAAAATTGGAAAGATTGGAAGAATGTGCAAAAGCAGTGAAAATGAATGAATGGTAAAAATATTAAGATAAACGGAAGAAAACAAGTGGAAGAAGAAAAGTCGAAGACGAGAAGTGGAAACAAGACGTTGCAGAAGATAAGTGGAAGAGGAGTACCGGAAGAAGTGAACCGAAAGAAGGGATGCAGAAGAAAAAAAGCGGATGAAGAGCATCGGAAGACGAGAAACGGAAAAAAAGAAATGGAAGAAAGAAGTGGAAGAAGAGAAGTGGAAGAAGAGAAATGGAAGCCAAGAAACGGAAGAAAAGAAGCGGAAGAGAGAAACGGAGAAGACGAAGCGGAATAAGAGAAGTGATGCAGAAAAGCGGAAGAATAGAAGTGAAGGAATAAAAGATGCGGAAGAGTAGAGTAGAAACGGAAGAAGAGAAGTGAAAAAATAAGCGGAAGAATGAAAGCAGAAGAAGATGAAAAAAAAAGTTTAGAGAGACAAGAAAATGCAAATGAAGAAAATGAGAAATGAGTAGAAATTGAGAATAAGTGAAGCAAAACTTGACCGACACGAATGCACCCAGGTGTAAAGTGTCGTAAATAAAAAAAAATTAAAAAACAGATGACGGACCTAAATTTAAGATGGCCACATTTTCTTAAAGATTTTGTATCGGAAGTCATGAAAGATGCAAATATGCGTATATTCATTGTACGCATATGCGGAAGAGGAGTGAATAAAAATTAAGACTAGAAAATGAGAAGAATAACTAGTAATTTCCATTTAATTCCAACTACCTTTATTGCTTTCTTGACAGATACGCGTATTTCGTCTACAATGTGCAGACTTCTTCCGTGTCATGTACTAATACTCGACTGTAGTATTAGTATACGACACTGAAGAAGTCTGCACATTGTAGACGAAATACGCGTATCTGTCAAGATAAGCAATAAAGGTAGTTGGAATTAAATGGACATTACTAATCATTCTTCTCATTTTCTAGTTACAGGTATTCCACTAAACAGCTCACACTCTCCAGGATTTAAAAATTGAGATTCAGCATGATTTTTAAATCCAAGATGGTGGACCTAAAATCAAGATGGCTGTAATATTATTGAAAATCGTGCAATACGGGTATAATTGGTTTGAGGAAGATGTCCAGCGATCCAAAATTGAGATCCACTATGATTTTGCAATCCAAGATGGCCGACCGAAATTCAAGAAGGCTGGATTTTTTAGAGATTTATTTTCGGAATTCATGCAATATGAGTATGATCTAGATCCATCTTGCTTTGGAAATCCAAGGTGGCAGATCGGAAGTGATGGATCTCAATTCTTGATCGCAAGACCTCTTCCCCATACCAAATATACCCATATTGCATGACTTCTGATAGTGAACCTTTAAGAAAATGCAGCCATCCTGAGTTATGGTCTGCTATCTTGCCAAAACCGTTCATTTTGGTGTAAAAAAATTCTTGAAATATGTTGTATTCCTCCCATCAAACGCAGCACACCTCCGGAGTCAACTTTCTTGTCAGATTTGTTCCACATTTTGGTCATCTTAGTCGCGTTTCGAGCCATTTTTCCACTTTTCTGAAGCTTCCGCTTCATTATTGCCCAAAATCTCTCGATGGGCCGGAACTGCGGGCAGTTGGGTGGATTTATGTTTTTATCGATGAAATCTACGTTATTATCGTGGTACCACTGGATGACTTCCCGGCTGTAGTGGCAACTCGCCAAATCTGACCAAAACTTCACGGGACCTTTATGGGCTTTAATGAAAGGTAGTACGCGGTTTTTGAGGCATTCTTCCTTGTACAGCTTCGAGTCCATCGTCTTATTCCTCACGAACACTTTGGTCTTTGCTCCGCAGCTGCATATCCCTTGCCAAATCATCAGTTTTTTGGCAAATTTGTCCATAAAAGCAAACTCAAACTTCGCAGGAACATCTCCTCGTGCCGTCGCCATATAGAAAATTGGCCAGGAAGCTGTCCGAAATCCATTTTGACGTAGGTATCATCGTCGATAAGCAGGCATCCTGGGTACTTCGTCAAAACCTGCTGGTACAATTTCCGAGCTCGAGTTTTGGTGACGAAACTTTGCTTCAACGTTCTGTTTGGTTGCTTGCTGGCTCGATAAGAACGATATCCTGCTCGCAAACGAATTCTTCGAACAGCACTGCGAGCAGCAGCGTATTTTTGTGCGATTTCATTATCTGATAGTCCAGGGTTTGCTCTGACGGTTCTCAACACCTTCTGGTTCAGCTTGCGGTCATATGGTCCACTACGACGCTTACCTTGAGGCACTCGATCCACGCTCTTTCGCTCCCTGAAACGTTTGAGCACATCATACACGGTTGATTTGGCGATTTTCAACATTTTTGCGATTTTTATTGCGGACCACGTTGGATTATTATCAACGTGGGTGTTCAGAATTTTTTCTCTCCTTTCGGCTTCTATCTGGAATAACTTTTGACTCACTGCACAAAACACCGTGAAATTTATACCACATAAAGTGGGGCCTAAGTAAACAAACTGCTGTAAAAGAATTATTGCAGCGATCACTTTCCGTGCCGCTGCAACACAATAAGTGATTCCGGATTCTAACTGGACAGAACTTTAGCAAAGATAATCTTAGCTCACTTTGTGAATTGCTTTCAAAATCAGCGTGGTGTGCATCCAAAAATTGAAAGTGAAAAACAAATTTAGTTTGATCAACATTGAGAACTTTGCTGGGAATCAGCTGGCTCTCCAAAAGATCCGGAACGTTCGCAAAAGTGGCCAGTTCTTGTAATCAGTAGTCCCAGGCACCACATATTTTTCACACCCAATTCACATTTTAAAAATGTAAAAAAAAATAAATTCAATTCCGAGCCCGGAAAATGTCCCTCCAACCTCCCTTTGGTGGCCCCCCGAAGATCCGGAACATAATAGGTGCGCAACTAAGGAGTGTATCGAAAATAAGCTATCCACAAACTCTTTTTCAAATTATGTTGAAAACCGATATTTTATTCATACAAAAAAATGATCCTTTATTGTACGAGGTTAAACTTGAACATAATGAAGACCGGATGAAATTTAACTTATTCCTTCACGAATTTTCGAACTTTGGATCGAATGCTCTTCATCAAGTTCCGGACAAGTGTTGCATCGCATTTTTTGGACGCTTGAGCCCAAAATTTTTTGAACTCCTGCATGTTCCCAGCTGCCTTACCAGTCTTCTTGAAGACCCTCTTACGATTGCTCAGTAACGTTCGATGGGTCGAAGCTGAGGGCAATTTGGTGGATTGATATTTTTCTCAACGAAATCTATACCCTTTTCCGCAAGCCAATTGAGAGTGGTTTTGGCATAGTGAGCCGACGCTAAATCCGGCCAAAACAGTGGAGGTGTACTATGCTTCTTATATAAAGGCAACAATCTCTTCTGGAGACACTCAGATCGATAGATTTCCGCATTTATAGTTCCGGTAGTGTAAAAAATGGTTGACTTCAAACCACAGGAACATATTGCTTGCCATACCAGTACCCTTCGACCGAATTTCTCCACTTGAATCGACCTGTCCGCATCGCTCACATCCTCCCCAACGACGGCAGTAAAGTATTGTGGACCTGGAAGGGTTTTTGAGTCCTCCTTTACATAGGTCTCATCGTCCATCAAAACGCATGCATCCGGACGCTGCAAAAGACGCGAATACAATTTCCGGGCCCTTGTTGCTGCTCGCTTCTTCTGTTCTGCACTTTGTTTCGAGATTTTCTGCTTCTTGTAGGTCTTCAGGTGGTTTCGCCTCTTGATACGCTGGATCATTCCGACACTCGTTCCTGCTTTTTTGGCCAAATCACGTATTGACATTGATTTGTTCTTCATGATTAGAGATACCACTTTCTGCTCCAGTTTCGGGTTGGAAGAACTGGGTTTTCTGCCTCTTCCTGGTAGCTCATCCAAAGAATAGTGTTCCCCAAATTTATTAATGATGGTTTTAACACTCGCATGATGAATTCCAAACCGCTTCGCCAATTTTCGCATAGTAATACCCTTCTCACTTAGCCATGTGTCCAGAACCTTAATTTTCACTTCCTTTTCAATACGTGACATTTTGAAAACGCAGAATTTGAACCGCACAAACAAGTAAACAAAAGAAAGCTGACAGTCAAACGCACAGCATGCAGTGTTCAGGGCATAAAAAACCATCACAAATACATGCGTACAACGCAAATGTATGTGGATAGCTTATATTCGATACACTCCTTAAGTTCCCGCTGTTTAGCAATAGATGGCGCCAGTAGTAAGTGCTGGTCGAATGTTGTACATCTCAAGCGTCATAAACCAAGCTCAGACATATGGTAAACAAACCGCTTTGCCAAATCAGTGATTTTGGTTTAGTGTTATATATTTTGGTTGTTTGAAGATGTCTGATTTCGTGCCAAATAATCGTCATTTGCGGGAAGTGTTGATTTTCTTCTTTCATTCGAAGAAAACGGCGGCTGAAGCACATCGAGAGCTTCAAAAAGTTTACGGTGATGCTGCTCTGAGTGAAACAACGTTTCGTGATTGGTTTCGTCGCTTAAAAAACGGTGATTTCAGTGTTGGTGATCGTCCGCGTGAAGGAAGGCCAAAAAACTTCGAAGACTCTGAATTGGAGGCATTGCTCGATGAGGATCCGTGTCAAACGCAAGAAGAGCTTGGTTCAGGATTAGGAGTTTCCCGCCAAGCCGTTTCTAAGCGATTGCATGCGTTGGGAATGATTCAAAAGCAAGGAACTTGGGTTCCTTACGATTTGAAGCCAAGAGATGTTGAGCGTCGTTTTTTCGCCTGTGAACAACTGCTCCAGCGGCAAAAAAGGAAGAGTTTTCTACATCGCATTGTGACGGGTGACGAAAAATGGATTCATTACAGTAACCCAAAACGGAAACATTCATGGGGACTGCCCGGGCATGCTTCAACATCGTCGCCTAGGCCGAATATTCACGCTGCAAAGGTTATGCTGTGTATTTGGTGGGACCAAGTTGGTGTTATTTATTATGAGCTGTTGAAACCAAACGAAACCATTACCGGGGAACGGTAACGAACTCAATTGATGCGATTGAGCCGAGCACTGCACGAAAAACGGCCACAATACGAGCACAGACACGAAAAAGTGATTCTTCAGCATGACAACGCTCGACCTCACGTTGCGAAACCCGTGAAAACCTACTTGGAAACGCTCAAATGGGAAGTCCTACCCCACCCGCCATATTCTCCTGATATTGCACCGTCCGATTATTACTTGTTCCGTTCGATGGCACATGGTCTCACTGGTCAGCAACTCCACTCATATGATTACATCTCAAAATGGCTTGATTCTTGGATAGCATCAAAAGACGAACAGTTCTATCGAAATGGTATTCACGTTCTACCAGAAAGATGGGAAAAAGTCGTAGCTAGTGATGGGCAATACTTTGAATAATTCGTTTGTAACCTTTGTTTTGAAAATAAAGTTCCTTTTTCACCAAAAAACAGCTCCGAACTTAGTTGCGCACCTAGTACATAAAAGTGGCCAGTTCTTGGAATTGTGGTCTGAAGATGTCCCTTAAGAGGTCATGTGGTGGCCACTCGTAAAGGTGGCCAGTTCTTGGAAGTAGTCCCAAATGGACGTTCTATTTCTTTTGCAATTTTTTTTTTTGTAATCAACATTCAGATTGAAAAAGTGGAATGAATGAATTTATGATTTGAACATTTTCATTTGGGTGGGAACCCAAAAGGCCAGGATATTTCATGTTGGAGATAGGACTTTATGTATTTCATTCCTCCCCAGGACCATAGCAAGGATAATTGCACTGAAAATCAACGTGGTGTACATTGATAGATAAAAATTATTTTAGTTTGATCAAGAATTCAGAACCATGCTGGAAGTAGTCCCAAATGGGACTACTTTTTTTTTTGTGATAAACATTCAGTTTCTGAAAGTAGAATGAACTTCAATTTGTGATCTGAAGATGTCCCTTCAGAGGTCATGTGGTGGCTATCCGGAAGATCCGGAACATATAATCACCTATCAGTTTATGAAGGTGGAAAAACTCCCAATTTATTCTGAAAATTTCTATTTAGAGCTCATATGGTGGCAACCCAGAAGGCCAGGATGTTAGCGGACGAGAAGCTTGCGATCAAGACGGAATCGACCGGCATTATACGGGTAGGATAGTTACTATCATCAAAATGAGGATCAGTATTGTCCAATTTTACCACAAAAGTTCAACTCAGTGGACGCAGTCCCCCCCAACAAAAAAATTGTCCAATTGACCCACATTCATAAGCTTTGCGAAATTGGGTACGGGCGGGGATCTGTAAACACTACGGGATATGACATTGGAAGTAAGGAGGGTCCAACGTTCGGATTGTTGCGATACTTGATAAACTACGACATACTACTGGAATGAGCGTGAAGATGCTCTTCTCGGTTCATTCGGTTCTGTTTGAATTCATTGCGTAGCAACCGTGAAACAACAAAGCAGCTGATGATTTTAGCTGATTAGCTGTTTGACAAATTATTTGTTGTGATACAATTGCTCACGTGAATTTGTGTAAACTATAATTTGTTCTCATAGTTGCAGCAGTGTGGTGATATAGAATGGCACCTTTCAAATCGAAGCGAAGCAAAGCCGTTTCACTACGTGTAGCAAGGCGACGTAAGAAGCCTGGTAAGTAAATACGATTGTTTGAGATTACGACCGAAAAAAAAAAATAATATTTAATAGCTAGAAATTGTGTTGCGCGCAATTTGGTTTCCCAAAATTTTCCCCAACAAATAATTTAAAGACTTATGATTTCGCCCCGCTGTTAATCAACGTAAACGACGCTTCAAACTATAAACTGAATGTTTCCAAAGCTCCCGCACCGCAGTGTACTGTGCCTAACTGCAGACACTCGGTGCTCGCTGTGTGTTGCGTAGTGCGATTGGAATTTAAATAAAATTTCGTTCGGAAAATTCTCATTCGTTGGAATTCTTGACCGCTCCGGTTGGATGCAAGCGGCATTTACCAATGGGGGTAATGCATTAGAAGAAGCAAGACAGAGAGCGCTACAACCGCACCTTACACCGTACCCATCTACTCGTGTATCTCACCGTCGATCTCGTCAAAGAGTCGTGGTCAAAGCGATCAAAAACTCCCACCCCGTCCCCACCGGCCGAGAACCGAGGTAATCTTCCCCGCTATGATCATCTTTGCCGGCGAACCTCGGATATGACTTTACCCAGCGGCCCCCAGCTTGGTGCAAAACTGAAATCCACCAAATACGCCGAGAATGTCAAAATCACGTTGGAATTTAGCGCACGTCGCGTCGCTTGCCTCCGCCATGCATTCGCCACCACCAGTCACCCTGACGGTCGAAAGACCGAGCGGAGAGCAAACTTCGTGTGCTATTTCAGTCATCGTTATTAAGTTTGTTTGATATTTATTTGCAGTTTTCATAGCTATTATAGCTCTCAACACCAACCTCCAACGTAGGGGGGGAGCGGGCGGCTCTGTGAGTCGTTCTGTTGCACGCTTGTCACGCAGCGTTTTTGCCTAGTTTTCGCGGAAGTGCGACATGCAGTCTTGCGGAGGAAGCTAATTGGAAATTGGAAGTGATAATTGCTGGAGTGACGTTGTTTGATGAGTGAGGAATGTTCGGCTCGGCAATGAAAGTAAAACTTAGCTTTTGAACTTCGTTCCCGGAGTAGTTTGTTCCAGTTAGAATAGTTTTCGGCCAGACCGGTTTTTGTTAGATTGAATTTTTTATCGTCGGGCTCTCTCAAGAGCAAAATATTTCAAGTTTAAAGGGCGTTGAATAACAATATCACTGCCAAAAGAGCGAGTTAAAAAGGCATGGCTTACTAGTTCAACCACTTGAAATATGGTTTAAATTTGCGTTCTTTTTTCTGACGTACTAATGGGAAAAATTCATCATGTGAAATTCTTCTTTAAAAAATCTCGCCTTCTTTTGCGCCAACCTTTGCTAGAAAGTCCGCCTTCTCATTGCCTAGAATTGAGCAATGTGAGGGGACCCATACAAAGATAATCCTAAATGATATTTCCAACCACCGCACACATCTGCTCCCTTATTTTTGAAACAAAGTAAGATGAGTGCCTCACTGTTTTAGATGTTTTCAATAGAACTGAGACTATTCGAGAAGATGAAATAATGGTCTATGGGCATGTCGGAGATTATCCCCAATGCGAAATTGATTGCTGCCAGCTCAGCAACATATACGGAACAAGGTTCCTGAAGTTTCCGGAAGGCAGATGAGTATTCATAGTAGACACCGAATCCAGTGGATCCATCAATGCGCGACCCATCAGTGAATATTCTTCTATTGCAATTGACATGTTGGTACTTTTCAATAAAAAATATGGGGAATTAAAATAGGTCGAAGTTGAGCTGGAACTTCTTGAATAGTCTGTTTCATGGAGAGATCATAATCAATGGAGGAACTGTGATAAGTGAAGCGTACACTAGGAGAATTATAGCAAGGAAGACTAATATCGGATGACCTATAGTTAACATAGATTCGCAAGAATCTAGACTAAGTACTCAATTCGTGCATTTCTTCGAAGTTTTCAATCACAAGGTTGTTACTGATTCCACACTTGATCAGTATTCTAGATGAGAGCTCCCAGAAGCGGTTCTGTACGGGTTCTACTCCTGCCAGAACCTCCAGGCTCATATTATGTGTTAAATGCATACAGCCAAGGGCAATGCGTAAACAACGATATTGAATGCGTTCCAATTTGATGAGGTGGCTGTTTCTTGCCGAGAGGAAGCAAAAAGAGAACTGAAAGAATAGTTGTTTTATAGAGTTTAATAAGGTCTTCCGGGTGAGCACCCCAACATGTCCCGGATATTGATCTTAGAAAATTGATCCTTTGTTGACATTTCTGTTTTAAATACGCAAAGTGATAACTCCAAGTGCATTTTGAATCAACCATGACTCCAAGGTATTTGAAGGTCAAAGATTGGGTAATGTCTCTTCCCAACAGCTTGAGACGCAGTTGGGCAGGGAACCGCTTTCTAGTAAACACTACCAATTCGGTTTTATGCGGTGAAAACTCGATCCCCAAATTTCTGGCCCAGATGGACAGATTATCTAGGGAATTTTGCAATGGTCTTTGCAAGATTTCCGCACGTGGACCTCGAAAGGAGATCACAGCATCGTCTGCAAGTAGTCTTAGCGTGCATCTATTTTCCAAGCAGTTATCAATATCTTTAACATAAAAATTATAAAGCAAGGGACTTAAACATGAGCCTTGGGGTAAGCCCATGTAGCTAATTCTGGAAGTTGTCAGTTGGCCTAGATTGAAGGTCATTTGTTTTTCTGACAGTAAATTATAAGGTCTGTATCCACATTAATCCGGACACCTTCAAATCGTTGTAACTTTTGAAATATTGCCCGTAGGAATGAAAAATTTCACTGTGGTATAGCTGAGAGTCTATGATGAAAAAGACTATGATTGATGTTTACATTTCATGTTTAGTATTCAAGATGGCGACGAAAGAAAAACAAGTGCGCGAGCGAATTTTGTACGGGCGTACGGCAAATCCTGACTTGTCAATACGGGACCTTGCAAAAACATTGGATTTGCCTAAATCCACTGTTCACGATGTGCTCAAATCATTTTCGGAACGTTTGACGGTGGAGAGGAAACCGAGAAGTGACAAAAACATTGAACGCGCTGATCCTGTCATGGACCGAAAGGTGAAAAGGATATTAACGAAAAACCCAAATCTCTCCATTCGAACGGTGGCTCGTAAAATAGGGATGTCGCCTGGTTTTGTCCAAAAATCAAAACAACGTTTGGAACTTAAGTCGTATAAAGTAAAAACAGTTCCAAATCGCAACGACAAACAGAACTTGGCAGCAAAATCACGGGCTCGACGTTTGTACTGCGAATATTTGACGAAGTTTTCATGCGTTGTTATGGACGATGAAACTTATGTCCTGGAGGATTTCAAGCAGCTTCCAGGGCTGGCTTTTTATTCTGCTATGGCCAGAAATGCTACAGTTGAGCATTTCAGAACGAAGAAGACATCGAAATTTCCCAAAAAATACCTTGTGTGGCAAGCAATTTGCACGTGTGGCAAAAAGAGTAAATCTTTCGTCACTACAGGCACAATCAACAAGGAGATCTATCAGAAAGAGTGTCTGCAGAAGCGATTGCTACCCTTCATCAAAAGTCACAAAGAAAAACCTTTGTTCTGGCCCGATTTGGCATCATGTCACTATGCTGAAACTGTGATGGAGTGGTACCAAGCAAATCAAGTAAACATTGTACCAAAAACCTCAAACCCGCCAAATTGCCCAGAGCTACGACCAATCGAGAGATATTGGGCTCTGATGAAGTGGAAGCTTTCTGGAAAGAAGTAAGGAATCAAAGACATCAAACACTTCCAGCAAATTTGGACAAAGACGGCTTCTACGATTTCTGAAGAGTCTGTACAAACCCTAATGGACGGAGTTAAGCGCAAAGTTCGAAAATTTTATGCAAATACCGATTAACTATGTTTTGTCTTCACGAATTGTTAAACCACATCCCATGAATCTGAAATAAACAACTACGACGGAAATATAATGCGAAATTTATGTTTTATTCATGTTTTGAGGTGTCCTGATTATTGCGGATACAGACCTTACAAAAAGTTATTTAAAATTCCTGGTAAACCACTACTGTGCAGACTATCTGCCAGTATATCTATGGAAACTGAATCAAATGCGCCCTTAATATCCAGAATTACTGAAGCCAATTGCTCCTAGTGTGCAAAGGCCAGTTGTATATCATATGAAAGCAACGCTAAACAATCGTTTGTTCCTGTGCTCTTTCGGAAACCAACCTGCGTATTTGATAGCAAGTTCTTTGACTCAACCCAACGGTCAAGTCTTGATAGGATCATTTTTTCTAACAATTTCCTTAAACATGATAGCATAGAGATCGGACGGTAAGAATTGTAATCAGACGCTGGTTTCCCTGGCTTTTGAATAGCTATTACTTTAACCTGTCTCCATGCGGGTGGAACTATATTTAATTCCATGAGAGTGTTATACAGGTTAAGTAATCGTCTTTTAGCGATATCAGGAAGATTTTTTAGAAGGTTGAATTTAATCATATCGCTTCCCGGAGCAGAGTTATTCGATGAAAGAAGTGCCATTGAAAATTCCAACATTGTGAATGGTTCGGCCAGAGAACCGTTATTTCGGGTAGTATCCCGTAAATTCGGTTGTGTTGGGACAGAGTCTGGACAAACCTTTTTAGCGAAGTCGAATATCCACTGCATGGAGTATTCTTCACTCTCATTGGAGGATGAGTGGTTTCGCATGTAACGAGCCTTTCTCCAAAGCGTTGTCATCGAGGTCTCCCTAGATAGTCCCTCTACAAACGAACGCCAGTAATTGCGTTTCTTTGCTTTGAGTAAGTTTTTAAGCTTTTTTTTAAGCTTGAGGTACTTATCAAAAAGCTCACATGTTTCATGTCTACGAGAATCTTTAAACGCATCGGATTTCTCAAGATACAACTTTGTGCATTCGTCATCGCATCCAGGGGTGGTAGGTCTTCTTTTGAGGGATGCACTTGGAACACGTCGTTTCTGAGCTTCTAATGCACTTTTGTACATCAGTTCGGAAAGGAAACGATACTCTTCTAATGGTGGAAGAGGATCGGTAGAATCAATACCAAGGGTTACCGCCGATGCAAAATGTTGCCAATAAATATGCCTCGTGAGGTCATAAGGAACATGGATTGACTGGTCTGTTTTTTGAAAACTATTTGTGATTGAGATAATTATTGGTAAGTGATCACTACCATGGGGATCATTACCTTCCACAGACAATCTAATGATAGTGAATTAGAACACAAAGATATGTCAAGTCGACTCTCCCTGGCACGAGTTTTTGCTATTCGTGTCGCTTCCCCAGTGTTCAAGATGGTCAAGTTGAAATCGTCGCATAAGTAATAGAAAATACCCGCTCTGTTGTCATCGTATTGTTCGCCCCATGCAGTACTGTGGGAGTTCAGATCGCCCAGAATAAGAACTGGAGATGGAAGTAATGTAATTGAACTCCAAAGTTGACGGCGGTTTATTGATGCCCTCGGAGGGACATAGACGGAAGCTATGCAAAGATCTTTATTCTTTTCATTTATTTGGCAAGCGACGATTTCAATGCCTAAGATTATTGGGAGTGAGATTTTATAGAAGGGGTAGCACTTCTTGATCCCCAAAAGTACGCCACCATATGAATCATCTCGATCCAGGCGAATAATGTTAAAATCGTGGAAGTTTAATTCATCTTCAGATGAAAGCCATGTTTCACAGAGAGCAAATATATCACAATCAGAATTGTGAATCAAATACTTGAACGAGTCTAATTTAGGTATTAGACTGCGACAGTTCCATTGTAATACGGTGATCATATCTTGATCCTCACTCGACGAATTATTCATCGAAAGATATGAATTCACCAATAAGGGGCCATGATACAGTCAATTGCTTGAAGTAGTTTCCAACTATAGGAATAAGCAGGTCAATAAGTCCTCGAAGCGGTGAAGCATCCGAAAGACCAACAGCATTTAAAATGTTATCCACAATGTCCCTAAAATTAATCTTACCTCGCTTGGACGGGATATTTTTCTTAGAATTGCGAGAAGACGTAGTACTTGTTTTTGGCAACCTCTTTCGGTTACTGTTATTAGGTAGCGGCGGGTGGTATAGCTACAGCTAGGAACGGATGCATCAGCTATTACCGGTTTATTCGGTTTTTTAACTTGACTCCCGCTACCTCCAGTTTTTTGGCTTTTGAGAGTGGGTTTAATTAGTTTCCGGCGAACACTCGGGGAACTAGTGGGCTTCCTTTTACCGGGGGCGTGTACCTCCGGAAATTCACTCTCGCTACGTCAGTGTCCAGTTCGTCGGTAGACAAAAAAGGATTTTCATTTTGAGCGGCTGATACAGACGATGCAGACTATTGCAGACGTTTTGCGACTTTAACATTTCTGCATACGTCTGCTTGGAGCATTCTTGTATGGAACGTCTCACATTACTAGTGCGCTTCTTGTACACGGAGCAGTTCTGCAGATCGTGGAGAGGCTCTTTGCCACAGTAAGCACACTTTGTTGCTTCCTGTTGGCAAGCATCCTCTAGATGCCTTTGGCCGCATTTGCCACAACGGGGCTTGTTGTCGCAAAAAGAAGCCGTATGACCCAACTGTTTGCACTTGGTACAATTAAATACCCTTGGTACAAAAAGGCGCACTGGAAAAAAAAACCTAATCAATTTCAACAAATTTTGGGAGAACTGATCCGGCGAAGGGCACTCCTAAACTGATCCGGCGAAGGTAGCGAGTCCGACGGTGAATACGTCTTTTTTCCATCTACCATTGATCCTGCATGCAATTGTTTACATTCCAGAATTTCAATGGTAGACGAAGCAGAATTTGGAAGTCGCCCCTTACCTTCCATAACGTCTTCACACGTCAGGCTCGCTGCAGAAACCACACCGTCTATCTCCACATCTCGAGATGGGATGTAGACGTAGTACTCGGCATTATAACCTTCGTCACTAGCAATTTCATTTGCAATTTTATACGTAGGTGTAGTAAAACGCAGTTTGTTTCGGTTGACCTGATGGAATTCGGTCCCCGGATAACGACGCGTCAAATTTCTTTTAATGCCCAAAAAGTCTAGGGCTTTCACTTTCTGCCGGAAGTAGACAACCCAAGGAGAGGCAGAAGACGGCTGATAACAGCGTGCCCTAAAAACATCTTTGGGAGGCAAGTCGCCCCCCTTAGAAACATCCATGCAATATTAAATTGAATTAAAAAAAATTGAATAAAAAATTTACTATATTTTACTATATGGGAGAAAAATACACAATCCACTAACAGACGAGTGAAAACAACAACGAAATACGTATATCTGTAGTGGAATTTAACGGAATTTGCTCGCGTTTACTAGTGATAGTTTAAAAAGTGCTTCGGGTTTTTATTTTTTTAGAAAAAGTGATCAAGTGAAGTGTTAATTTAAATTTTCCTATATTTTCAACGAAAATGTGCTACTTGCCCTTCGCTGCTGTTGTGTTGCCTATTGTCTTTACCGATGTGGTTCCGTCTGTTGTTGCTTATCGACAAAGCACCGGTTGCTGACCGGCTGTGAATGGGGCGATGACCGTCACTGTTGCAATTATGCTGATGGTGATGGTGATGGTGAGTACCGGCTGGTAGCTGGACAGAACATCCGTCGGACTCAGCCGGGAATGTCTGCTTCCCTCAAGGAACGCTCGGCTTGGTTTTGGCGGTTGAAAATAATTCACTATTTTTACTATACTCCTGATTTTTTTTCACCATTTCCGCCGTGAGCTTGATCCCTGAGGCGTCTAGCCTCATGATCATTGGCTCGTATTGCTTCGGGAGTCCCATCAGCAGAACCAGCGACAGCCATTTGTCGTCCAACACGAAACGAATTTCTTTCAACTGTGGCTCGTAGACATGATTTCGTCGACATACTCCTCAACGGACGAACAGTCTTCTAGCTCCAACCTGGTCAATTTCCGCAGCAAACTTATCTTCCGCTACCTTCCGCAGTCTTGAAACGCCGTTTTCATTCTATTCCAGGCATCCTTCGCTGTTTTAGCCCGCTGGACAAGACTGTAGTTATACGGCTCAAAGGTCAAACAGATGGATACCCAGGTAACCAATAAGCATTAGCATATGCAATAAATCAACCCTTAATCTGCATTTCAGATGCTACAAGCATTATATTAGCATTATATCAGCATCTTGAATGCTACCTGTTGTAAAGTTGCATTTCAAATGCTATTTAAATGCTTGTAGCCTGTAAGAAGCATTTCGAATGCAAAATAGCATTAATGAAGCATTATCATAGCATTGCAGTAAAGCAGCCGTATATTGGGCCAAAAGCGGCATTTATGTTGCATTTAAGGTGACAGGCTGCCATAAAGACGCTTTGGAACTGCTTATTGGTTACCTGGGTATTAGGGCCCTGTCCGACATATCCTGATCGACTTGAACACCTTCCGGAGGATGAACCGCACGCCAGGTCCCTTCGCGGATCATCACCAAGTGACGTAATTCTCTCGTTTTTTAAGCTTCTACACTGCCGGAAGCGAAATGCTGCTACTTGAAATTCTTGACCTCGAACCGTTGACCACCTGTGCATCCGCCTGGTTTGGATTGCTTCCATTCTGATCTGCGACGAATTCTCCCAAGTTTTCTCCAGATCGCAGTGTTCGCGGCATAACTTCAGTTTCTAGGCTTTTTCTAAGGCTTCGACAAAAAAATACAAGCCGTAGCTAAGGAAACTATTTCTTTGGGCCCATAACCTGATTGAAACGTCGGATCAAGTAAGGGTGCAAGTAACTTAGAACAGGAGCGGCCAGCTGTAAGTGCAAAAACATCACTATTTACCTGTCAAAAAAGACCGTTTTTTATTGGTCGCTGTGACGGCCGCCCCTACCGCCACCGTCGAGTTATGTTACAAGCAGGCAGTCTGTTGTTGGTTTGACCGTGTTGCTAGTAGTCACTGCTTTTTCACTTTTTACGATTGTGACAACTAGAACAAATGCGGAAATAAAAGTTCACTTTGGCAGTGGTTTATTTTAAATCAGTTTGAAATGAAGTGCAAAGTAATAAATTGTGGTCGCAGTGACGTGTCACATCCGAGTCATCGGTTCCCGGGAGATCCAATCGTTCGCCGAGAGTGGGTTAATGCCTGCATTGGGAACACAAGCGAGGAAGACATTCTTTTGCTCAAGCTTCCTCCCCACAGCAGAATTTGCAGCGTAAGCATCAATGAAATTCAATGAAACTTAATAAATTTACGTTTGGTTTGACGCAACTGCTTTCCGAACGGCAAAAGAAATGCCAATGAAACTTGGAATATTCCAATTTCGCCGGATGAACAGTGGCACGAAAGACCAAAAATAAGCTTAAGAAGATTCAAAAGTAACGAGTATAATTTTTTTGAATTTTTGATACCATCAGGGAAGCTGTGAGGCAGTTTTGGGTTCTTAGAGACTTAAACTCTTGGACCTCTTCATTTAAAATATTGACAGTGTTCAAACGTTTACTTTATTGAATATTACCAAGTATAAAAAAAATCGACAACTTTTGTTTGTTTTTTATTAATTTTTTTCCATGGGATTACTATGTAAACATATCTGGCAACACTCGAGCGACCCCCGTAGCAAACATAAATTTATAAGAGGGCATCTCTTTCTGAGCTGGCTGGTCCTGTCCTAGCAAGTAACGAATGAATCTTTATTTAACAATTATATCAACGCTGACTATGTCCTCACAGGTACACAGAAAAAAATAATGAATTTTAACAGGCGCGTAAAATTTCCCCTCGTTTATTTTCAAGGCAAAAGAGACGTAAACAACGAAATGGTTTACAATCTCTCATGCGTCATACAACAATGTTTGCAATCTTTCATACAACAGGCTAGATTCAGGCGTTATCTGGCTTATTTTTGCATGAAATATCCCATTATTTTCTGCCAAATCTAGCATTCCCTTTATGAGCATTATTTGAAAAGATAGGAAGATTTTTAATGTTTTTTTTTTTTTTTTAGAAAGGATCATATTCGAAAAAATCTACTTAAAAAAAGCTCTTTCCTTCTTCATCAAAAATAAATATCAATTCAAAACCTAACAGTTTACAATCATTCATTTCCTATTCTACAGACATAAAGAATCATTTATGGGTCCAGATGAACAAGAGCTATCGAAATATTCAATTTTTATTTTTTTTATTTTAGTTTTATTAAGATTCAGTTTTTTGGATTCATACTCATATGAAATTTATATCGCCTTATTATTAGCTGTTTTCAGTTTTCCAATATTATTATGATATTAATACACATTTAATTTAATTTTTAATTTTTATTTAATTTTTATTTTCAGTAACATACCAGTAGATGTCAGATATATCTTTTACCTACGTTTATTATTTTCTCTGACTATTATTGTGAAAACAAATTCTAATCTTACTAGATCTTAATCCAATAGAAACTGCAACAGTAGAAGTCTTTCGATGAATGGATGGTCAGCTTAGTTACGGATGTATGTATTCTACTATAGTTTACTGGCCTACTGGTATTATTATTTTATATAATAACGTCAGTTTATTATTTTTTGTTATGATATTAAATGATGTGACATAATTGCATTTAAATTCATTTAATTAAAATCACTATTTCCGATAAAACTCACTACACAAATTATTGCAAGGAAACGGAACAGCACATCGAAATTTTAGGTTTACTATTATATTGTTATATAATTTCAGATCATCCATGGATATCCCAGGTTTTATGAGATAATTTTGAATCAATTTTTTTTCTCGCAGCTACATTGTCTAAACTTTCAGGTCCACAAATGGAATTGTTATTATCATTCTTATATTCATTCACTATATTATTTGTAATTATAATATTCATTCACTATATTTTTTATAATTATAATATTAATTCACTATATTATAAATATTACTATATGAAATTGCATATATATTGGGAAGAGAGGGAGCATCAGGGTATCACTCAAGCTGGAATTGGATAATGGAGTGGTATGACAACCGGCGTCTAGGAGGGAACAAACAGTATCATTTTCTTTATCCTACCGATTCGATTGTGATGCTGTGAATTCTACTCCAACAGTTTCAGTGAGAGTGACGCGCCCTTCTTAACAAGCCATCCCGTAGAAAGCTTAATAAGTATTGCGAATTGGGTTATTCGATTTGTTGGATCGTATCGTTGGAAGGAGAATCTCATGTTCCCGCGGGTTTCGCGTAAGTGTCTCTGCTTACGGGTCCCCCCCCCCCCCCCCCCTCCATCACCAAACACATAAGACTACCATACACACCACACAAAAAACCAACCCACTATCCCTTCACACACTCACAAAAGCAAAAAAATTAATTTTTTATATTTATTTTTTTTTTTTTCCTTCTTCTCCTGATCAAGTTTCTGTTGCTTTTCGTCGTTGCTGTCCCCGCTGCGCGAAACCCAACCCCTGCCTTCCCCCGCCAGCAATGTGGCTTCCTCCTCCCCTTTTCTACTTCCCCCCCGACCCCCCCCCCACCCCAAACAAACACCAGCCCTCCCCCCCTCTTCTTTGCCCCACCCCCCCCCTCCCCCCACCCTTTTTATTTTTTATATTTTTTGTTTTATATTTTATTATAAAAAAAAAAAAAAAAAAAAATAAACAACAAAGAACAAAAAAAAAAAAAAAAAAAAAAGAAAAATCAACACCCCCCCCACACACAAAAAAAAATAAAAAAATTTCTTTTTTTTCTCACACACAAAAAAAACACAAGAATACCCAAAAATAAAAAAAATATAAAAAAAAAAAAAATATTAAATATAATAAAAAAAATATTTTTTTCCTCCTTTTGCTTGATAATAAAAGGGGGAAAATTTTCCCCCCCCTAAAATAAATTATTTTTTTTTTTTTAGGAAATTTTCCCTCAACAAAAAATTTACGAGAGCTGCAAATATGCTCTAGGAAAATAATAGGGGAAGGTGCTCTAATGTGGGTCTATGGATCTAGGATTCGGCCTATGCTTAAAATTCGAAGTAAATATTAATTCACTATTTTTACCCTGAAAATCAAAAATATACAGTAGTATTGTCTTACTGACAGATCAATATGAAGAAAAATTAAAGACAGGCAATTTTTAACGATAGCCCGAATTCTAGATCCATAGACCCACATTAGAGCACTTTCCCACAAAAAAACACATTTTACCTCACTTTACTAAATTACCCCATTTATTTTCAATTCAAATTTAAACTAAATAACTCCTAAAAAACACAAGTAAAGCCAAAAAATAGTAGCCGCGAAGACCCCCAGAAAAAAAAACAGAACAGAAAGTCCAAGAGGGACTAAAATTTTGTTCCATTTGATGATTTTTCACTTGAATTCGACTGTTGGATTTTTACAATAACCATACTATTCAAGTTAACTTAATTCTGGTAGATGAGAAAACCATTTTTACAAACAACTTCTCGAAAGTCAGATGAACAACAACGAAGGAACTTTCAAACACCCTAATTTAATTTTCAAATGTCAAATTTAAACTGAAATGGAACTCAGCCTAATCCAAGTGATCAACGAGTGATAGAAAATTTGCTAATCGTCATGCATTCTCTCAACCATAGATAGAAGCCCAAAACTGAATTGCGACAATTACTGTCATAAAGGGCGATACGGTCAAAATTTGGTCAATATCAACTTGACGTATTTCTTTCAATTTTGCATTTAAAAAACCTGAACACCCCTCATTTTAAAGGTGTGTGTGTGTAGAATGTTGCTCTTATTTTGATTTTGGAATTCACTCTTCAGTTGTCAAAATGCCGTCCAAGCAAGAAGAGCAACGTATCAAAATTTTGCTCGCGCATCGCGAAAATCCGAGCTACTCGCACGCAAAGTTGGCAAAATCGCTAAAAGTTGCCAAATCAACCGTTACAAATGTAATTAAAGTGTTTGGGGAACGTTTGTCGACAGCCAGGAAGTCTGGATCGGGGGGAAATCGAAAACCGGAAGCCGCTAAGACGACAAAGAGAGTTGCCGGTAGTTTCAAGCGAAACCCTAACCTATCTCTCCGAGATGCCGCAAATAAGCTGGGTGTATCGTCTACAACCGTGCATCGAGCCAAAAAACGAGCCGGACTATCGACTTACAAGAAGGTAGTGACTCCAAATCGCGATGATAAACAAAATACGACGGACGATCCCGGAGGCTGTACACGACGATGCTGACGAAGTTTGACTGCGTGGTAATGGACGACGAAACCTACGTCAAAGCCGACTACAAGCAGCTTCCGGGACAGGAGTTTTATACGGCAAAAGGAAGGGGAAAGGTAGCAGATATTTTCAAGCACACGAAACTGTCAAAGTTCGCAAAGAAATATCTGGTTTGGCAAGCCATCTGTACCTGTGGCTTGAAAAGCAGCATTTTCATAGCTTCCGGGACTGTCAACCAAGAAATTTACGTGAAAGAGTGTTTGAATAAACGTCTGCTGCCTTTCCTGAAGAAACACGGTTGTTCCGTACGGTAAAAAGGCCATGGAGTGGTACGCCGCCAACAACGTGCAGGTGGTTCCCAAGGACAAGAACCCTCTCAACACGCCAGAGCTCCGCCCAATTGAGAAATACTGGGCTATTGTCAAGCGGAACCTAAAGAAGACCAAAAAAACTGCTAAGGACGAGCAGCAGTTCAAGGCAAACTGGCTTTCTGCGGCGAAGAAGGTGGACAAGGTGGCTGTACAAAATCTGATGGCAGGGGTCAAGCGTAAGGCCCGGCAATTCGGATTTGGAAAAGCGGAAGCCTAACTGAATATTTTTCCTGAATTTTATACTAATTGAACTTGAAAAAGAAATTTAATTTGATTTTTTAAATAAACGATTTCACCGATTTACACGCGTTTTCCCTTGACCAAATTTTGACCGTATCACCCTTTATCTTAGCTTATCTTGTTTCCCCTATTGCCCAAATTTTAAAACCTCTACAGACCCCAAAACGAAGGTGGATTCAAATTTCAACCTGACAACAGAATTTCGTCACAGTCAATATTCCACTTAAGCAGTGCGCGAGAAGCGCAGCAGCAGCGGCCAAACGACTTTTCCACTCACACTCTACATTCACATTTGCAATAGTTTGTGCCATTCTCCTTGCATCGCATTGCCGACCGACCCTTCTCCTCCCACGACGCTCGACCATCCGACCCGTCTCATCTATCACATTCATTGGTTGACTCCGTACGAGACCCCTCTTGTTGACGCTCGTCCGAGAAGAGGCATAAAATTGTGCAGAGAAAAATATTTAAATTATTTACAGCTATTTTATAATCAGTATTTCATGGCATTTTACATTTGCCGTTTTGCCACCGCCGTCGTCGTCGTCGTCGTCCCAAGTTCCAACCCAACAGACCCAACGATCAACGCAGTCGAGTTCTGAGCGAGTCAAGTTCTCTCCTCGCCTACTCGCGCTCATCGCTGATGTTGCTCATTCTCTCGTGATGCTCGCCACAGCAAGCGGTTGGCCCTCATTCCATTGAAAACCGTGGAAATCAAGGTGTGAGTGTGAGTGAGTGCATACGGTCATAGGCGAGAGCGGTGGTGGGTGGTGGGAACCCCACCTCCCGATTGACATATAGACGACGAAAGAATGTTGAACATTCCACTTTTTGCTGCTGCTGTTGTTGTTGTTGTTGTTGTTTGCTCTATTACTGTTGCTAGCGTACCTTCATACATGTTTTCACTTAAATTCACCATTCGCGAATGCGGTTTGGTAGAAACGTGAATTTGCGAGAAACTCGAAAGGTGAAAATTGAGCTGACCCAAAATGCTCTGCTAAATAATTTGTTAGCACATATGTTGACATTTGACCTAATGCACAAAGTCCACAGAGTCGACTAACTATATTGTTGTGACACTCACCGATAACACTTGTCGAGGGTTGAAAAACGCTCTTCCGTGGGCTTCCTCCAAATCCGGGGCCGCTGGTCCACGCGTGTGGTATGCAGAGCAAGGCGCCAAGGGGATAAACACTGAAACGATTTGTTCACGACGTTTCTGCTGCTGCCGTTCGAAAAACGTTCGAAAGTACGTAAAAGCCAGCCCTCGCGCTTTGAAAGAAAACTAGTTTCCTCCTAAATATGCGGTCCACCACGACACCGTTGCTGATATTGCTATTCTTGTTTCACTGCTTCACGATTGCTGCTGTTGATGCTGCTATTGCTGGCGGCGACACTGTTTAGGAGCTCCGTAGCACTCTATACTAAGCTTGATTAAAACTCACTAGAAGCGACAGCGATACACACAGCAGGAGCATGAAAAAACACAGAAACGAATGTCCACGACGGAGGCGCGATTTACCAAATGACACATTCTCTCTTTCCCAAGAGGCGATCCGAAAGCAACTGACACCGCCGCCACGCCGAACGTGCGACGAAAAGCGCTGAGCTTGTCGGAATCGGACAAGCAAACACCACCACCACCATCGCCGCTACCAGAGAGCTTACTTTAGCTCGCTCAGCATAAACATTCAACTCGAGTATCGAAGCAAGCTATGCAATCCGAACACTCAAAACGAAAATGCAACATGTCATTGCAATTGTCAACATCGGGTGAAACTCAAACGATGATCTGCCGAAATCAAATTTCAACTGGAATTTCAAGTTAATCTTCTGCTTGTGCCACCGATTTCGGGTGTACAAGAACGCGGGATGGCCACTCTCTTCCCTCCCAAATTGGCTCTTAATTTCTCAGAGCGAGGTTCCCTGATGACGGTTCGTTGCAGCGGCACATTTTTCCTCCGGTAATTTGAAACTTTTGCTACGGCATGCAACAACAGCGTCAACAAAGAGTGCACCAGGCGACAACCACGACGACGGCGATAGCCTCCACACCGCGTTTTACGGTTGAAAAGTGCGAACGTTAGACCTTTTACGCACATGAGCACTGTAAATTGACTGGCAAGTTTTGACTGCAGGTTCTGGTAGAAGTATTCAAGGGCTTCGTTAGGACGGTAATCATTGGTTCTTCTTGAATGTGTGTACTATTCAATCAAAAGAGGATTTACAAACACCCCATTTAGAGTTCATCCCTACACGGTTTGGAAACAAAAATGAATTCCTTAACTCATCTATGAGAATTAAGTTAACCTTAACATATTACCAGAGCGTACTAAAAATAGGACAGATTCTCCAAAATCCAGCGTCATAATAATAGGACAATATTTGTACCTACAAATATGCTGAATTTAATTCCTTATTTTGGTAAACTTATTTTCTAGGCTTATAACTTTGATTTGGTGGACATTTTACTTCAGAATTAACTCGCCAGGTGGCGTTTAGTAAATGTACGAGAATTCCATTTTACGTTAATTTTGTATAGATCTGAAGATGTTATATGCCTAAAATTTTTTTAAGGTTGATCAAAAAAAGTTTCGATGTGATATAAATTTTCTGCCATCAGAAAACTTGTTCAGAATCACATAAGCTATAGGCTATCAAGCATCCAAGATCATCAAATTTTTTTTCTTGAATTGTAAAGCAAAAGATCAATCCGCGCATCAGTAGATCTTTTTTGGCGTATTCACAAGCGGTATAGCTTCACTTTGGTCTCTGAAAACATGTTAAAATGTTCAACTGTTATAAGTTTTCCGAAAACTACTTGAGATTAACCACCGTAACTAATTGATTGTTTAACGTATTTAACATACAGGCGTCAAACTCCCTTTTTGATGCATGGACAAACCTTGAACAGTCTTGAACAGTTCAATTTCACAACCTGCCGTGCTCTTACGGACCTATCAATACTTTCTCTTCACATCTTTGGTTCTAGCAGAAATAGCTGTCCACTCCTAGAGTTGCATATTGATAAGAATGATATTTCCAATTTTCAAACATTATAATTAATTACGTGCTTCGCGCAACAACAAATAACATGATTAGTTGAAATGTGCTTGAACAGTCTGTTTTAATTTTACTGTGTTCTAGATAAAGCAAGAATTCCTCAAAGTATCGACAACAATCAATGTGCAACTAGCGATTTGAAATTGGTTCACTGTTGAGAAACCCCTAGTTCCGAAGTACACCTTGCAGTCTGCACCTTGCCATTCACTCTTGCACTTTTCAGTACCTTTTGGTACAAGTATCTTTGTTTTTATTTTGATTCGCTACGCTCCCGTTTCATTTTACTCAATTTTTGATTACAGATGTATACTATCTCTTTTTCTCTCACGGAAATGTTACTCAATTTTCGTAAAAAGTGGATCTACTTTTATACAATAGTAATCAAAAATTAAGTAAAATGAAACGGGCGTGTATGTTATTTTGATAGAATATTTGAGAGAGTATTGGTGTGAGTTACGGTCTTAGGGGCGAATCATTAAGCTTGGGACCGAGCTTGGGACCGGTGTGCTAGTACTTTCTGAGCCAAAAAAAAAATTCGTTTTCTTCATGACTATCCACCCGCTGGTATCGATCTATAGACTTTTAGATTAAAACACTGGCCATACTGAGCAGTTATAACATGTTATAAGCCTATCTCGATGACGAATTTCTTGTTGAAATTATTTGTCAAACATTATAACATTTTATATCTCTGTAGTCTGAACAAGACATAACCAAGGTAACAAATAGCTTTTCCTACACTGAAAAAAAATCTTGCAGTAAAAACTAGTAGAGGCTGTTTCCATCAAAATTTGGTCGACTTAAACTTGACGCATTTCCTTTCATCGTGCATTAAAATTTTTTGCACAACCCTCATTTTGAAGATGTGTGCGTGTAGCATCATGCCTCTATTTTGATTTTGAGATTAGCACTTCAGTTATCAAAATGTCGTCAAACGCTTCAAAATTTTGCACGTGCATGGCGAAAATCCAAACTACTCTCACACCAAGTTGGCGAAATTTTTGAATGTGGCTAAATCAACTGTAACCAACGTATTAAAAGTGTTCGGTGAACGTTTGTCGACAGCCAGGAAAGCTGGATCGGGGGGAAATCGAAAGCCGGAGGCCACAGCGACGACAAAAAGAGTAGCCCGCTGTTTCGAGCGGAACCCCAACCTCTCCGTCCGAGATGTCGCAAAGAAGCTGGGAGTGGCGCCTTCAGCCGTAGATAGAGCTAAAAAACGAGCTGGACTGTCGACTTACAAGAAAGTGGTGACTCCAAATCGCGACGATAAACAAAACTCGTCGGCCAAAGCACGATCGCGAAAGTTGTACACGGCAATGCTGACGAAGTTTGATTGCGTGGTACAGGACCATCAAACTGACGTCAAGGCAGACTTTAAACAGCTTCCTGGACAGGAATTTTATACGACAACCGGACGGGGAAAGGTGGCAGATATTTAAGCACATTAAACTGTCAAAGTTCGTGAAGAAATATCAGGTGTGGCAGGCCATCTGTACCTGTGGCTTGAAGAGCGACGTTTACATTGCGACCGGAACCGTCAACCAGGGAATTTATCTAAGCGAGTGCCTACAAAAACGTCTACTGCCTTTCCTGAAGCGACACAATTGTTCCGTTCTATTTTAGCCGGATTTGGCATCTTGCCATTACGGAAAAAAGCCATGGAGTGGTATGCTGCCAACAACGTTCAAGTGGTACCAAGGACAAGAACCCTCCCAACACGCCAGTGCTTCGCCCAATCGAACAATATTGGGCCATCGTCAAGCGGAACCTTAAGAAGACTCAAAAAGCTGTTGTGAGAACCAGTTCAAAGCAAACTGGCGTTCTGCGGCGAATAAAGTGGACAAGGAGACTGTACAAAATCTTATGGCAGAAGGTAAACGAAAGACCCGGCAATTCGCATTCGGTAAAAAGGAAGCTTAGCTGAATATTTCTCCTGTACTCTGTATTAACTGAACTTGAAAAAGGAAAAGAATTTGACTTATTAAATAAAACTTTGATCGACTCACTCACATTACTGTTTGACCAAACTTTGATCGGAACACCCTTTATTTTGAATAACACAAGGAATCCAGTAACAGTTTAGGAATGTCATAATTTTTATTCAGCTATTTGGAATATGCTACTAGAATAGAAGGATGTTCATTTTCGTTATGCAGCAAAATAGCTTGTAAACTTTTTGACGAGCTATCGATGAATAGTCGCCTATCTTTCGGTTCGTGTCAATTGTCAAAAAATGTCGACATGTCGTGCTCATTGCGTCAAACAAGCCACCAACATAATGACAAAAGCAAAGTCCATCCTATGAAAAAGGTGATGAATAGGACTCAGCTCTGTGATTAATAAGACTGTAGTTCTCTACAGAATTTCCCTGAAGTTCTCTGACGAATTTCCCTGTAGTTCTCTGAAAGACTTCCCTGAAGTTCTCTGAAGAACTTCCCAGAAGTGCTCTGCAGAATTTCTCTGAAGTTCTCTGAAGAATTTCCCTAAAGTTCTCTGCAAAATTTCCCTGAAGTTCTCTGAAGTTCTTTGCAGAACTTCCCTTAAGTTCTCTGAAGAATTTCCCTAAAGCTCTCTGCAAAACTTCCCTGAGGTTTTCTGTAGAACTTCCATGAAGTTCACTGAAGGCTTTCCACAAAGTTCTCTGAAGAACTTCCATGAAGTTCTCTGAAGAACATCGCTGTATTTCTCTGAAAGACTTCTCTGCAGTTTTCTGAAGAACTTCCCTAAAGTTCTCTGAAAGACTTCCCCGAAGTTCTCTGAAAGACTTCCCTGAAGTTCTTTGGAAGACTTCCCTGGAGCTCTCTGCAGAACGCCCCTGAAGTTCTCGGCAGAACTTCCCTGAAGTTCTCTGAAAAACTTCCCTGAAGTTCTCTGAAGAACTCTCCAGAAAATTTCTGCAAAACTTCCCTGAAATTCTCTGAAAGACTTCCCTGCAGTTCTCTGAAGAACTTCCCTGAAGTTCTCTGCAAAACTTCCCCGAAGTTCTCTGAAATTTTTTCATGAAGTTATATGAAGAACTTGGCTGAAGTTCTCTGCAGAACTTCCCTGAAGTTCTCTGAGGAACTTCCATGATGTTCACTGAAGAACTTTCATAACTTTCTCTGCAGAACTTCCCTGAAGTTCTCTGAAGAACTTCCATGAAGAGGACTCATCCGAAATTTTGTGAAATACTTCTCTAAACTTCTCTGCAGTACTTCTCTGAAAAACTTCCGTAAAGTTCTCTGAAGATCCTTCAGGAAGTTCTCTGCAGAACTTCCCTGAAGTTCTCTGAAAGACTTCACTGAAGTTCTCTGAGGAACTTCCATGATGTTCACTGAAGAACTTCCATAACTTTCTCTGCAGTACTTCTCTGAAGTTCTCTGAAAAATTTCCGTAAAGTTCTCTGAAGATCTTTCCAGAAGTTCTCTGAAGAACTTCCCTGAAGTTCTCTGAGGAACTTCCATGATGCTCGCTGAAGAACTTCAATTATTTTCTCTGCAGAACTTCCATGAAGTTCTTTGAAGAACTTCCCTGAAGTTCTCTGAAGAACTTCCCTGAATTTCTCTGAAGAACTTCCCTGAAGTTCCATGCAGAATTTCTTTGAAGTTCTCTGAAGAATTTCCCTGAAGTTCTCTGCAAAACTTCCCTGAAGTTCTCTGAAGAAATTCCATGAAGTTCTCTGAGGGACTCATCCGAAGTTTTGTGAAATACTTCTCTAAAGTTCTCTGCAGTACTTCTCTGAAGTTCTCTGAAAAACTTCCGTAAAGTTCTCTGAAGATCTTTCCAGAAATTCTCTGCAGAACTTCCCTGAAGTTCTCTGTAGAACTTCCCTGAAGTTCTCTGAAAGACTTCACTGAAGTTATCTGAGGAACTTCCATGATGTTCACTGAAGAACTTCCATTACTTTCTCTGCAGGACTGTGACTCTGTGATTAATAAGACTGTAGTTCTCTACAGAATTTCTCTGAAGTTCTCTGAAGAATTTCCCTGAAATTCTCGGCAAAATTTCCCGGAAGTTCTCTGAAATTTTTTTCTGAAGAACTTCCCTGAAGTTCTCTATAGAACTTTCCTGAGGTTCTCTGAAGAACTTTCATGAAGTTCTCTGATAAAATTTCCATGAAATTCTCTGAAGAATTTGCCTGAAGTTCTCTGTAGAACTTCCCTGAAGTTCTCTGAGGAACTTCCATGATGCTCGCTGAAGAACTTCAATTATTTTCTCTGCAGAACTTCCATGAAGTTCTTTGAAGAACTTCCCTGAAGTTCTCTGAAGAACTTCCCTGAATTTCTCTGAAGAGCTTCCATGAAGTTCTCTGAGGGACTTACCCAAAATTTTGTGAAAAACTTCTCTTAAGTTCTCTGCGGAACTTCCCCGAAGTTCTCTGAAAAACTTCCCTGAAGTTCTCTGAAGAACTTTCCAGAAGTTCTCTGCAAAATTTCCCTGAAGTTCTCTGAAAGACTTCCCTGAAGTTCTCTGCAGAACTTTCCAGAAGTTCTGCAGAATTTCTCTGAAGTTCTCTGAAGAACTTCCCTGAAGTTCTCTGCAAAACTTCCCAGTAGTTCTCTGCAGTATTTATTTGAAGTTCTCTGAAGAACTTCCACGAAGTTCTCTGAAAAATTTGCCTGAAGTTCTCTTTAGAACTTCCCTGAAGTCCATTGTAGAACTTCCATGAAGTTCACTGAAGAACTTCCACAAAGTTCTCTGGAAAACTTCCATGAAATTCTCTGAAGAACTTCCCTGAATTTCTCTGAAAAACTTCCCTGAAGTTCTCTGCAGAACATCCATGAAGTTCTCTGAAGGACTTACCCGAAGTTTTGTGAAGAACTTCTCTGAAGGACTAACCCGAAGTTGTCAGAAGAACGTACCGAAAATACCCATATTGGGGTTATCAGCCTTTTAAGTGCACTAGCGATAAACATTCATTTCATAGTTCACAGACAGACCGGTGCCACGCAGTGAAATAATTCTGTACTATGAAATCGACTATCTGGAAGACCATGATTACTCGAATAAATTTCCTGAAAACAATGAATGCAAATATGATCTAGATATAAAAAAAACAAATATTACAAAATGTTCACATGGACACTAGCGCCACGTAGCGGACGAATTCTGATCTAATGTGTACACCATTCAAAAAGCACTGACCCCTCGAATATATTTTTTGAATGATGAAGATATAGCAAGATGCATTTGTCAATAATCTCGAGATCCAGATTATTCAGTAAATTTACATGCACAATAGCGTCACGGAGTGAGATAATTCTGAACTGTTGAGTCGAGCGTCTGGAAGCTCATATTTTTCCAACTAACTTTCCTGAAAACAGTAAATTTATACACGATCTAGATATCAAAATACAGGTAATACACAAAGTGCCACATAGCGGACGAGTTCTGAACTGATATTAACACCATCCTAAAGGCCTCAATCAACCAAACATCTTTCTCGAAGACGCCAACTTGCTATATGTCAAGGATCTCGAGATTCCGGTTATAAAGTAAGTTTACATGCACACTAGCGCCGCGTAGTGAGATAATTCTGAATTTTTTTACCATCTTGAAGGCCTTGATCTAATGAACAACTTTGCTCAAGGGAGTAACTTCCTATATACGAAGGATCACGAGATATTTTCTGATGAAACAACAAAGGTCAATGCCCATTTATCATTTGAGACCACCATCAAATCCACATTAAACCGGACACCTTCAAATCATTGTAACTTTTGAAATATTGCACGTAGGAATGAAAAATTTCACTGTGGTATAGCTGAGAGTCTATGATGAAAAAGACTATGATTGATGTTTTCATTTCATGTTTAGTATTCAAGATGGCGACGAAAGAAAAACAAGTGCGCGAGCGAATTTTGTACGGGCGTACGGCAAATCCTGACCTGTCAATACGGGACCTTGCAAAAACATTGGATTTGCCTAAATCCACTGTTCGCGATGTGCTCAAATCATTTTCGGAACGTTTGACGGTGGAGAGGAAACCGAGAAGTGACAAAAACATTGGACGCGCTGATCCTGTCATGGACAGAAAGGTGAAAAGGATAATAACGTAAAATAGGGATGTCGCCAGGTTTTGTCCAAAAACACCGTTTGGGACTTAAGTCGTATAAAGTAAAAACAGTTCCAAATCGCAACGACAAACAGAACTTGGCAGCAAAATCACGGACTCGACGTTTGTACTGCGAATATTTGACGAAGTTTTCATGCGTTGTTATCGACGATGAAACTTATGTCCTGGAGGATTTCAAACAGCTTCCAGGGCTGGCTTTTTATTCTGCTATGACCAGAAATGCTACAGCTGAGCATTTCAGAACGAAGAAGGCATCGAAATTTCCCAAAAAAATACATTGGCAAGCAATTTGCACGTGTGGCCAAAAGAGTAAATCTTTCGTCACTACAGGCACAATCAACAAGGAGATCTATCAGAAAGAGTGTCTGCAGAAGCGATTGCTACCCTTCATCAAAAGTCACAAAGAAAAACCTTTGTTCTGGCCCGATTTGGCGTCATGCCACTATGCTAAAACTGTGATGGAGTGGTACCAAGCAAATCAAGTGAACATTGTACCAAAAACCTCAAACCCGCCAAATTGCCCAGAGCTACGACCAATCGAGAGATATTGGGCTCTGATGAAGCGGAAGCTTTCTGGAAAGAAGAAAGGAATCAAAGACATCAAACACTTCCAGCAAATTTGGACAAAGACGGCTTCTACGATTTCTGAAGAGTCTGTACAAACCCTACTTGGCGGAGTTAAGCGCAAAGTTCGAAAATTTTAGGCAAATATCGAATAACTATGTTTTGTTTTCACGAATTGTTAAAACACATCCCATGAATCTGAAATAAACAACTACGACGGAAATATAATGCGAAATTTATGTTTTATTCATGTTTTGAGGTGTCCGGATTATTGCGGATTCAGACCTTATGCTGTTTTTTTTTGCTAAAATATGCTGCCCTTCAACGGTCATAACTTTTTCTGGTGAAGTCGGAGCGACACACTTTCTTCTGCAAAGTTGTTTTTTAAAGCCTGAAAAAATTCGAAAAATGCTTCTGGAGCATTTACATTTAAGCTGAGGCAGTTTTTTGAGTGGTTCGCAAAATATATTAAAATTTCAATTTTTGATGCCAATTTGTGAAGAAAAATGCAAATCGCATGAGGTCAAAATACGATATTCGATGGTTTTGGGACCAGAGCTAACGGAAACTGGCATGGAGTTCTGGGTCTCAAAACATTTGTCGACCAGTGTAATCTTTCTTCTCATTTTCTAGTTACAGGTATTTCTCTAAAAAGCTCACCCTCTCCAGGATTCACTTATAAACTGGTAGAGTCTGCTAGGCCGAGATTATGCGAATTCCTCTAGCTGGAAGCAACATTTTATCAACCACTATTCATTCGGGCATGCTG
>JAHHFK020005106.1:0-155000 GCA_024533555.2 Aedes koreicus | reverse complement strand
CCCATGCAGTCTTTGATTGCTTTTCGATTTGTCAACTGTTTGCCGCTTCGGCTGTGCAACGATGCAGTCATGGGTACCTACTTCTAACGCCTTCTTCGTCGTATTTAGTAGTAGGCAGAAATATGCGATACTTGTTGAATGTGGGCAAAACGACCGACCAATCGGCCTGCCAGCCCACACCACCCTGCCATCCCCACATATGTTGAGGGGCAATTTTCCCGTGTAGTTGACATATTTGCCACCAGTCTGCAGCACCGATCGTGTGCGGACTCTTGCGAACGAGAACGCGATTTTCGAATGCGAGCGCTGCAATGTGCGACAGTGTGTAGGTCGACGCGATCAATGCATGGAAGGAGGCATAGAATCGCGCGGTTTGAGCGCGCACATGTTGCAACCGTTGCTGTCTGTTGTTTACATTGCACTGGTATGCGAAGGTAATGGAACATGTTCGCTTGTGATTGTGGTTTTTCGAGGGCATTGCATACCAACGTACCAGCGTTGGCCAATAGTGGTTTGCTTGTGTGTATGTGAGGGGGTGGAGAGCTTAGAGCTTTTAGCGTGGGTTGAGGTTGATGGTGAATTTGTTCCAATCGGTTCATCGAAAAGCGAAGACATTAACGAAGCAAGCTTTGGCGATGTTGTTGTGCGAAAGGTTGCGTGCAAGTTTGACACCCAGAGTGTGTGAACAGTGAAACAGCGGTAGGTTGAATCGTAGATTCCAATCAATATCCTTCGGTCTTGAAATTTTTGGTTTAGTTGACAGTGAGGTCTCCTTTTGCTTTAAAAGTTGTTTTAATTGTAGTTAGCTATCTTATATTTCTGATTTTAGATGTTTTAAGAAGATATTACTTTACTTTAAAAAACTCTTTTGCCAACGTATTAGTAGAACAATTCGAAATTGAAAAACTCGGAAAATTAAAACTTAAGGCTGGCTAAAAGTAAATTGATAGGCACTAAAAGACCTGCAGCTCGTGATTCAATAAGTTTAAAAAGTCCATTAATGGTTGTTTTAAATTACTTTTATAATAAATAAGATTGTTAAATTTCTCCAGTTCGAACGAAATCTCGAACCTTCCTCTTGATGGAGCCCATCAGTCCGGAAACGGACACGGAATCAGCGAATTTCTTCCATTTTGTCCGCATTTGCTGGATGTCCTAGACTGCCCTACCGCTTTGTCGAAGCCGCTGCTTTGCAATTGCCCAGTATTTTTCGATTGGTCGAAATTCCGGGCAATTCTGAGGATTCATTAGCTTGGTGACAAAATTGATCTTGTTGGCAGCAAACCAGCTGGCCAAATCGGGCCAAAAGATGACTCTGCCCCTATGCTTGCGGATGAACGGCATTACACGTTATTTCTGAACGCGATTGACTACTTTGATCAAACTTGCACCAGTTGTTCTATAGAAGTGTAACAAACCACTGTCAAGGATTTTCGATTCCCAATACTAGCGGCGAGCTAGCGGCGCGCGAGGGGCAAACCAGGAATTCTTCCGCTTCTCTTATTTTTCTTAACCGTTTGTTTAGTTTTGTTGACGTTTTGTTTTCACACATTCATTTCCACTGTATTTTCATCTTCTTTCCAACTTTCCATTTTTTTCTCTTACTTCTTCGTCATCTTACTTCACTTCTGTTTCCACATAAGATCCTCCAGCTCTATTTACATTCGCTTCTTCACATTTATTCAGTTTGGGAGTTTTACTGGCTCCTCGAAATCATCTTCTCCTTTATCCACATCATCGTTTGTTTCATCAGCTTCCGTAGCTTCATCCTCTTCATGTGTTGCTTTTCCCGTGTAGTTGACATGTTTGCCACCAGTCTGCAGCACCGATCGTGTGCGGACCATAGCGAACGAGAACGCGATTTTCGAATGCGAGCGATGCAATGTGCGACAGTGTGTAGATCGACGCTTCCTCCGTTTCTCTTCTTCCACTTCTCTTCTCCTGCTTATCTTCTTCTATTCTCTGCTTTCGCTTCTCTTCTTTCGTTTCTCTTCTTCCGTTTCTCTTCTTACATCTCTCTTCTTCTGTTTCTCTTCTGCCGCTTCTCTTCTTACGCTTCATTTCTTCTGATTGACTACTTCCAGTTTTCTTCTTCCGCCTCTCTTTTTCCGTATCTTTTCTGCCGCTTCTTTTATTCTTAACCAATGACGGTCACCTACTTTCCAACTTTCCAATTTTTGAATTTACTTATTCGTAATCTTGCTACTTCTTTCGACTTACTTCTGCTGCTTCTCTTATTTTTCTTAACCAATGACGTTTTGTTTTCAGTCATTCATTTCCACTGTATTTTCATCTTCTTTTGAGCTTTCCAATTTTTTCTCCTACTTCTTCGTCATCTTACTTCACTTCAGTTTCTCTATTCACATTCGCTTCTTCATATTTATTCAGTTTTGCAATTTTACTGGCTCCTCTAAATCATCTTCTCCCAACAAACATCGGTGTTGAATTAGAGCTTGTTCAAGCAAATTTGGAGAAACTATTCAGCTGTTTCTTCTAGAATAGCTGAATAGCTTCTCCAAATTTGTTTGAACAAGCTTTAATTCAACACCGATGTTTGTTGGGCTCTTTTTCCACTTCATCGTTTGTTTCATCAGCTTTCGAATCTTTATCCTCTTCATGTGTTGCTTTCCGCCTCCCGTCATCTGCATCCTCTTAATAATCTTCTCTTCACAAATAATTCGGCTTCACTGTCTCTTCTTTCATTCATTTCTTCTCCTCTTGGTCGTACTTTCGCTTTCGCTTTCTTCAACGTTCTCAATTCCATTGCATCTTATTCGTTCACTATTTTCTTCAAGGTCTTCATTCTTCCCGCTTTCTTTGCAAATTTTTGAATTCACTGTCATTATCAGCTTTCGTTAAGTTATACTTTTCAGCTTCTTCCTAATCTTCGCTATCATTTCTTTGACTTTATTTGATTTTCCTATGTTTTGCGCTAGTAAAGGGTGTTCCGATCAAAATTTGGTGAAACAGTAATGTGTGTAAGTGGATCAAAGTTTTTAATAATAAGTCAAATTCTTTTTCGTTTTCAAGTTCAGTTAATACAGAATACAGGAGAAATATTCAGCTAAGCTTCCTTTTTACCGAATGCGAATTGTCGAGTTTTTCGTTTAACACCTGCCATAAGATTTTGTACAGTCCCCTTGTCCACTTTATTCACCGCAGAACGCCAGTTTGCCTTGAACTGTTTCTCGCTCAAAACAGCTTTTTGAGTCTTCTTAAGGTTCCGCTTGACGGTGGCCCAATATTGGGCTACGATTGGGCGGAGCTCTGGCGTGTTAGGAGGGTTCTTGTCCTTGTCTTGCACCACTTGAACGTTGTTGGTAGCATACCACTCCATGGCCTTTTTTCCATAATGGCAAGATGCCAAATTTCCTGGTTGACGGTTCCGGTCGCAATGTTAACGTTGCTCTTCAAGCCACAGGTACAGATGACCTTCCTGTCCATGAAGCTGTTTAAAGTCTGCCTTGACGTAAGTTTCATCGTCCTGTACCACGCAATCAAACTTCGTCAGCATCGTCGTGTACAACTTTCGCGATCGTGGTTTGGCCGACGTGTTTTGTTTATCGTCGCGATTTGGAGTCACCACTTTCTTGTAAGTCGACAGTCCAGCTCGTTTTTAAGCTCTATCCACGGTTAAAGGCGCCACTCCCAGCTTCTTTGCGACATTTCGGACGGAGAGGTCAGGGTTCCGCTCGAAACAGCGGGCAACTCTTTTTGTCGTCGCTGTGGCCTCCGGCTTTCGATTTCCCCCCCGATCCAGCTTTTCTGGTTGTCGACAAACGTTCACCAAACACTTTTAATACGTTGGTAACAGTTGATTTAGCCACATTCAACCATTTCTCCAACTTGGCGTGAGAGTAGTTTGGATTTTCGCCATGCACGTGCAAAATTTTGATGCGTTACTTCTCTTCCTTCGACGACATTTTGATAACTGAAGTGCTAATATCAAAATCAAAATAGAAGCATGATGCTACACGCACACATCTTCAAAATGAGGGGTGTGCAAATTTTTTTAATGCACGATGAAAGGAAATGCGTCAAGTTCAAGTCGACCAAATTTTGATCGAAACACCCTTTACTACTGCAACTGTCCTGTTACTTCTCATCCGTTTCTCACTTGTCTGCTTTCTCTTCGCCTCACAAGCTTCGATACACATTGGTTTCATGCAGGAACTTCAGCAATCCCTTTTCGTTACCATTTTTGTTACATAACGCCCTATGCAGGTTTGTCGGATAGATTTCGTATTTCCGCGAGCGTTCCGCAACAATCGCATACTGGCATACAAATTAGTGCGTCAGCTTTGTATGGCCAATGCGTGGGCGAGTGAGTACTCGCTGGTCAAAAAATTTCTGATTGGACTATTTTCTTGTCTCAGCCTTCACGTCTCTCATTTGCGCCCAACGTTCTTCCCACTGCTTGCTGACGGACAGCTTGGTTCATTGTCTTAAAGTAGCATCTTTCCTGAGGATAGCGACTTCCAGTGGCGGACCATTCCGAGCTGCACCTGCGAGACGATCTTCTTCGTTGCCATGGAGGCCGGTGTAACCAGGGATCCAACAAAGATACGTTGTTCGGATTCGTAGTAGGTTCAATATTTCCTGAATCATGGTATGCTTTGATTTTCCAGTCTCAGTGGCCGAAAGGCAGCGGGACGACAGGCAGCTAGCCGAGTCAAACAGTATGAGTAATTCAATCGATTCGATCGCTAAGGCCTCTACCGAAAAAACGCTACAATATGATGGAAGGCCTATGGATTTTCGAAGGTTGCCGCTGAAGCAAGTCGGATCCACACAGCGATGTTTGGTAGTTGTACAACAGAAAGCTCCATAAGGCGATTAGAAGCTCGTTGTACTAAATACTGTACTCGATAAAAATGAGACACAATGATTAGCTTGTAATTTTTTAGCGCGTGGGTAAAATGGATGAAATTTTGACTGAAACAAGCTAAGAGTGTAGTGTGTAATGGAAAAATTTCAGCATTTCATTACAATATATCAAGTGGTTATCGAGATGGCATCGGAACAAGAGCAGATCCGTCACAAAATGATATGCGTGGTCCTGGAAAATCCTACAGCGTTCCACAGATGGATCGGAAAACACCTGGGATTCCATCACTCGATCATTCTCGTTCAGTGATCCCTTGGCATAATGGGTCACGGCGCGGGATACTTCTTGATGAAGGCGGGAACTTCCGACAGACAGATTCGTACTGTATATCTCCTCATTACGTTACGTGAAGATTAGAAGGATTTTTTTTAAAGAATTTTTTATAATAACTCACTAATCTTTCAGTCGTACATTGCAGTTTTGCCTAGAAATTGTTATTGGCCATGGAGTGGATTGCTCAGCACACTTTTCTCCTGTGCTATTTTTTTAGTATGTTTCCAAGCGTTGCAATTCAGATAGGATTCGTTCTCCTTCACGACTAGAAAATTGATCAACTGTCATTTTCTCAGTTGTCTGCTGTTGTCTTCCGTTTTTTATTTAAATGTATTTGTTGGGGCCCAAAATGAGCTCCAACAGAACTCTGCTGGTTCTCACACGCTTTGTGCCCTGGAATGCTACTAAACCTGCCCCGGAAGGCAGTACCACTTTACTGAATGTTCACCCTGAAAGGCGCCCTAGAATTATGCCCTGAAATTGTCATTTGTCAGATGCATTGGATCCCTAGACAAAACAGTTATGGGAGGCTACTCTTGAGTACGGAGAACTTCCAGACTATAAGGAAACTATCGATTTCCTGAAGAAGCGCTGCCAGATTTTCGAGCGATGTGAAGTCCCTACGATGACCACCAGCAGAAGTCAGCAGAGAAGCAAGGGAGTCGAGAAACCAGTTTCAAACAAGGGCACCCTAAAGTCTCTTGCGGCTATTACTACCGACGACAATAACGGGTATTCGTGTCATCTTTGCAGCAAGGTTCACCAGACGTTCCGCTGTGAAGATTTTCGGGCACTGAGTATCAGAGAGCGCATAGCAAGGGTTAAGGATATGAAACTTTGTTTCAATTGCCTTCGTCAGGGTCATCGATTGTCAGAGTGCAAATCAAAAAGGTCGTGTTTGCAGATCAAGGCACTCTACTGCATCGAGAGGAAACGCTGACAGCATCGATAGATAAGCAGCGACCTAAACCGCCAGAGCAGCATGACACCGATGACGAGTGGCAGTCCAGTGGCAGAGCAGAACAACCCACCCCCCACAGCCGAAGGAAAGGGCGAGACCAACCGTGTGCTCATACGGGATGCACCATTCTCCACGTCAGATGGTGCTAATGACCACTGTGGTGAACGTCAAGGACAAATATAACAAGGTGCATTAATGTCGGGCATTCATTTATCCAGTTTCAATGTCTCACATGGTGTCATCAAGGATGGCACAACTGCTTGATCTTCCTTCATCGCCTACTCTTGTAACAGTCGCCGGGATTAACGGAACCAAGTCCACAGGAAACAGACGGATGGTGGTAGAATTCAAGTCCAGGCGCACGGAATTTTCAGCTCAGCTTGCTAGTAGTTGCTTGGTACTCGACAAAATAACTGGAACGCTTCCTCTGACCAACATTGACATGTCTGATTGGGGTATTCCAGAAAATTTTGATCTGGCTGACCCTGAGTTCCACCGGCCTGACGACGTGGACCTGCTCATCGGATGCGGATTATTCTGGCAACTACTGATGCCTGGAACGCTAAAGTTAGCAGATAACCTTCCTGAGCTGCACAATTCGAAGCTAGGATGGATCGTCACAGGAGAGATTAGCAGTACCGGTGATTTTCCAGAAACAGTAGTAGTGCAGTCTAGTGCAGCAATCGTGTCTTCATCCCTGGAGACCTTGATTCAGAAATTTTGGGAGGTGGAGGATATTCCAGGTTGGTGTGACTCCATAGATGACGACGAGTTCTGCGAACGCCATTTTCTGCAGACACATCAGCGAGATGAATTTGATAGATACATCGTAGCGCTCCCCTTCAAGTCGAACGTTAACGAACTAGGCGGTTCCAGAGCACAAGCATTAAAGCGGTTTATGATGTTGGAAAAGCGTTTGATTCGTGATCCAGATCTACGGGACCAATATGCAACATGTATGCAGGAGTATCAGGATCTGGGACATTGCAAGGCAATTGATGAGTCAACGGATGCACCAGAATTGCAGACGTACTACTTACCACACTATGCTGTATTAAGGTCATCGAATGCGAGCATCAAATTTCGAGTTGTCTTCGATGCTTCGGCGAGGACATCATCTGGGAAATCACTTAACGATGTTCTTCACATTGGACCAGTGGTGCAAAGTAATCTCTTCAGCATCGAACTGCGGTTCCGGAAGCACCGATACGTTTTTAAAGCTGACATAACTAAAATGTACCGACAAGTCCGGATGACTGCGGAGCACACCAGATACCATCGTATTTTTTGGAGATCGGATCGGAAACAACAATTGAAGGTGTTCGAGCTAACAACGGTAACCTACGGAACAGCATCCACGCCATTTTTGGCAACCCGAGCCTTAAGGCAGCTAGCGATAGATGAAAAAGAGCATTTTCCAGAAGCAGCACAAATAGTCGAGGACGATTTCTACGTTGAAGACGTCCTAACTGGAACGTCTTATACCACAAAAGTTCAACTCAGTGGTTCTACGCCCTAACAAAAAAAAAAAAAAAAAAAACTGGAACGTCCAATATCAGCGAAGCAGTAAGGAGAATGAGGCAGTTGAGACAGTTGTTGGAATCGGGGGGATTTCCCATTCATAAATGGTCCTCGAACGCCCCAGAAATCGTCAGTGACATTCCTGATGAAGAGAAAGAGAAACCGCATGAATTGGAGAACGTCAATGGCAGTGAAGTTATCAAAACTCTTGGAATACTGTGGGATCCTGTGACGGACGAATTCATTGTCGCAGTTCCCGAGTCTGAAAACCGAGATGCAGAGAACATCACCAAACGCTATGTTTTATCACAAATCGCCAAGCTCTTCGATCCGTTGGGTTTGGTGTCGCCGATAGTACTATTTGCCAAGCTTTATATGCAGAGCCTCTGCGCAAACGGATTTGACTGGGATGAACCGCTGGCTGAAGAGTTCTTGAAGGCATGGCAGACTTTTACCGAATCGCTCCCGGCTATTTCGACTATGCGAATGCCTAGATGTGTGATATCAGAAAATTCTGCGATAATTGAACTTCACGGTTTTTCAGATGAGACAAACGATGCCTATGGCGCATGTCTGTATGTCCGGTGCATCGGAGGTGATGGTAGCGTTAGCACAAAGCTGTTGTGCAGCAAATCAAAGATAGCCCCCTTGAAGAAATTAACCATACCACGAATAGAGTTGTGAGCAGCGTTGCTTCTGAGCCGTCTTATCGACAAGGTGATTCCAGCAATGAAAATGGAATTCCACAACATCACTTTATGGAGTGACAGTCAGGTTATGCTAGCCTGGCTTAAAATATCGTCAGCAGTACTTCAAGTTTTCGTGCGCAACAGAGTTGCTGAGATCAACGAGACTACTTCGAAGTGGAACGCTTCGTGGAGCTATGTGTACACTTCAAACAATCCAACAGACGTTGTGTCCCGTGGACAGTTAGCAGATGCACTACGGGTTAATCAGTTGTGGTGGACGGGTCCTGCATTCTTGTGTGAAGTTGATATCCTTCCAGATTCAGCCACAACACTTCCAGAAAATGAGATTCCAGAACTTCGAAAGGTGACGCAAGCTTTTGCAGCATCGATTGAAATGCTTCCGGTTTTCACCAAGTACAGTTCGTTCCGAAAACTTCTGCGTGTGATCGGGCTTTTACTTCTGTTCATAAGAAATTGCAAGGAGTTTTCTTTTCAACCGGTTCAATGTTTGACGCAACCGCACCAATAACGTCTAACGAAATGGGCGCAGAAGCCGAATTTTGTCGCTCGCGGAATTCCAGATTCTCGATCCGAATAAAGTGATAAAAAAAACGACGTGAAGTGGATGTCTTGTATGTCTTATGAATTTGTATGTCTCATTTTTTAACGAATAATCTGAGGTCCATTTGAAGTAAACAGTCCTAGTACAGTCCTAGTACAATCCTAGTTCAAAGATGGACTTCAAGTGTCCTTCAAAAATTTGAAATGAACCGCTGGCTATTTTGACATTTCAAGTCCATCGGCTGTAACATCTGAAGTGCAATTGAAGTACGATTGTACTAAAGGGCGATACGGTCAAAATTTGGTCAATATCAACTTGACGTATTTCTTTCAATTTTGCATTTAAAAAACCTGAACACCCCTCATTTTGAAGGTGTGTGTGTGTGTAGAATGTTGCTCCTATTTTGATTTTGGAATTCACTCTTCAGTTGTCAAAATGCCGTCCAAGCAAAAAGAGCAGCGTATCAAAATTTTGCTCGCGCATCGCGAAAATCCGAGCTACTCGCACGCAAAGTTGGCAAAATCGCTAAAAGTTGCCAAATCAACCGTTACAAATGTAATTAAAGTGTTTGGGGAACGTTTGTCGACAGCCAGGAAGTCTGGATCGGGGGGAAATCGAAAACCGGAAGCCGCTGAGACGACAAAGAGAGTTGCCGGTAGTTTCAAGCGAAACCCTAACCTATCTCTCCGAGATGCCGCAAATAAGCTGGGTGTATCGTCTACAACCGTGTATCGAGCCAAAAAACGAGCCGGACTATCGACTTACAAGAAGGTAGTGACTCCAAATCGCGATGATAAACAAAATACGACGGCCAAAGCGCGATCCCGGAGGCTGTACACGACGATGCTGACGAAGTTTGACTGCGTGGTAATGGACGACGAAACCTACGTCAAAGCCGACTACAAGCAGCTTCCGGGACAGGAGTTTTATACGGCAAAAGGAAGGGGAAAGGTAGCAGATATTTTCAAGCACACGAAACTGTCAAAGTTCGCAAAGAAATATCTGGTTTGGCAAGCCATCTGTACCTGTGGCTTGAAAAGCAGCATTTTCATAGCTTCCGGGACTGTCAACCAAGAAATTTACGTGAAAGAGTGTTTGAATAAACGTCTGCTGCCTTTCCTGAAGAAACACGGTTGTTCCGTACTGTTTTGGCCGGATTTGGCATCTTGCCATTACGGTAAAAAGGCCATGGAGTGGTACGCCGCCAACAACGTGCAGGTGGTTCCCAAGGACAAGAACCCTCCCAACACGCCAGAGCTCCGCCCAATTGAGAAATACTGGGCTATTGTCAAGCGGAACCTAAAGAAGACCAAAAAAACTGCTAAGGACGAGCAGCAGTTCAAGGCAAACTGGCTTTCTGCGGCGAAGAAGGTGGACAAGGTGGCTGTACAAAATCTGATGGCAGGGGTCAAGCGTAAGGCCCGGCAATTCGGATTTGGAAAAGCGGAAGCCTAACTGAATATTTTTCCTGAATTTTATACTAATTGAACTTGAAAAAGAAATTTAATTTGATTTTTTAAATAAACGATTTCACCGATTTACACGCGTTTTCCCTTGACCAAATTTTGACCGTATCACCCTTTAGGAAGGGAAGTACGATTAAAGTAGGAACGGGGACTTGGCTACTTCAGTCGTACTTCAGTTGTACTTGGCTCCGCTATCTGGGTGTTGCCAAAAATACATTAATGTTCTGGGTGTTGCCAAAGGTGCCGATGTGTTGATAGTCCAGATTTGTGCCTGGCAACCAGGAAACGCAAAATGGCAAGGTTGCTGGTTTCTTGTTTCTAAAAGCTCAACTGTCAAAAGTGTTCCTCAGTGTGCCACTTGTGTGGTATGGATTGAAAATCGAAGCTCCGCAGCTATGTAATATCATGCGTTGCGCGATAAATTATCGCGAAACCTGTGCGAAACCGTAAATAGAACTGCGCGTATACGTTAAATCGTTTTGGTGTCTTCGGTGCGGTTATTACTTGGGTCATTTATTGGAGAAGATACTTAAATGATTTAACGTAAACGCACAGTTCTATTTGCGTTTTCAAAATACTTTTGTGATAATTTATCGCGCATCGCATAATAAATTCGTCTAATGTGTAAAACATCATGACGGGCACACTGTTCTTAGCTACTTACCCTTGTTATAGGCCTAGATTTTCAACAGTGTTACTAAAGCAGTTTAATTTTACTAGAAACAATTTGTGAAAATTAAACAACAGATATGTACTAGTTACTTTGCTTGTTTATTACACACCTTTTGTTAATTTTGTTCATTTACACTCACGTTGAGATAATAATATTTATGTCTTCTGGAAATGCATTACCACAACTCGAAAAAAAAAACCTAAACAATCGCACTTAAATTTGTATGTACGTTTCTACACAAAGTAAACTTTGTTTGCACTATTATTCGTATTTCTTCCGTGTGTGTTCCTATTATTATGCAGTGCAAATCTGTGAGATCCCTTTTTACTAATAGTCTTCTGCTCTTTCTTCTTCAGCACGATATATCACGTTCTCAAGGAACAATTCACTCTCTAGATATGTGCGAAATGGGGGAAATACAACGTCAATCGAGTCTTTCTCCAACGTAAATCAAGAATCCATCTAAAACGGAATCCTATCTATCAAACCAAAACAAGATTTTGAACGGCGATCTCCATTCATCTGCCGATTGTGTGAATTAGCGTTTCTGTTATTTAATTTTAACAATCCAAAATTCATGTTAAATACACCCACCAATCCCTTATCTACTGGGAACTGAAGAAAAAAAGATCAGTCATTTCGTTTACACCGCATCGCTGTTACTCGCGCGCCTCCTCGTCTTCTTCGTATAGTATAATTCACCTGTAAATGCACCTAAAATTGATGTGATTCTTCTATCTCCACAAGAAGTTGGTCTCTCGATAATGATTATCGGTTGGAATGATTCACTACTCGCCGCTAGTTGGTCTATTTTTTTTACCAGCAGGAACTGAACAGACGCGCACTCTATGTTTCACTATACCAACTCTAGTAGGATTTAAATGTTTCACTTTGTTGATAGAAAGGGGTTAAATATTTGCCAATAATATAGATATATAATTTTTAATATATTTTGTTTTAGTATAATAAGAAGTAAAATACGATAAACAACAGTTTTATGGGTTTCTTTGGACTGATTTTCAAATATATAGCAAGGCCCTAGGTTCATTCGAGATATTGTGTGTTAGCAATTTGTGCCTACGTACATGTACATAAAGTAGCTACGTATCTTCTGATAAATTTTAATCGTTTGCAGAGGAATGTTTAGAAGGTATGACTCGAGCGCGCAGCATGGCCACTATTTTCGATGCCAACGGAGTGCTGGGTTGCGTTTTGGGTGATGACGTCAGTAATAGCGATGAAGGTTGAGCCTTTGTTGAATGAGCAGCGACCATCGATAAGGGTTGATGAGTGTCCAGTTTGGTGGATGAGTGAGATGCTACGGGTGCGTCACCGGAATCTGAAAGATGGACAAATATTTAGAAATTAACAGATTAGTTATTTTGATTAAATTTGCTGAGATAGAGATCGTTGAAACAAAAGGATAAATAAAGTCAAAATGTAATGAACTTGTAATGCATTCTGGGATCCCATTTCGACAAAACTTTTTCATTAGGGCCTAACTGACAAACGTAAACAATGGCTTCTTCCGTAAATTTCTCGTGGCACAAAAGCTACTCATGTAAGCCTCCAATTCTATCGGATAGATGAACTCTTCCTCTTCGAAACGAGCGCAGTGGATTGATTAGGGGAGTTTCAATGACGAGAAATTCGCGGAAAAAGCAATTATTTACGTTTTTCAGTTATGCCCTAATGAAAAATCTTTGTCGATTTGTTTAAATTTCCAACTGATTGATGTAAACATCTTGAAAATCTATCGAGAAATAATTGAGCTGTATGCAGGGTTGCTACATTATTTTTCGTTCCCATCTTTAATTTTTGCCAAAAAAAATCTTTTTTATCTGTGTTTAACTGCAGAAAATCTTGGCTAAAATCTTTGCTTCAAATTTTGTGTTGTAAAAGCAGAATGGAAATTTTTTTCAGGAGCCTAAATGCTAATGCACTTTTCATAATTGGTATTGAGTTGAATGCAAAATATATACTCATCAAAACACATTTATTTTGATTAGCCGATACAAAATGGTCTTTTCAATAGGGCTTAAGTGCAATTATTGGTTTCCCACATCACACTACTGTAAAACGGATCTTCTTTCTGCAGGAAGCGAATCAGTAAACGGGGGACTCGTGTTCTCGAGGGAAATCGAGCATTGCACTTAAGACCTTCTGACAGGCCAGTATTGACATGGTAATGAATCATCAGGTGTTTGTTTTGATTACTAAAAGTTCCAGGATAGTTGACCAAAATCGGAACGGAATTAACAATCAATCATTATTATGATGTGTGTACATTAATTTGTTGACTTTAGATTTTAGTTGTGATGTTAATATTAGCTCCTCCTTTACTCCTTTGACATCCATGGTGCCCGTACTCAGGCGGTTCCAGATTTTGGACTTATTCAGATTGTATTACGAGAAAGCTAGCAAGGAAATTTCTTAGCAAGTGAAAAGATAGCTTCCCATCTGCTCGTTTGAAATACAACAGTCTTCTCCAACAAGTTTACAAGTCTTCCGATTCTTCAACCTCAATGTCCTTGCAGATGATTACCGTCCACAGCTCACGAAAATCATTTTCAATGGCCTGTTCCTCACCGCTTTCAAAGAAGTTCGGATATTGTTTAATAATCGAGTTGAACTCCTTCAAAGTGTTCAGCATCTTGGGGTCAACGTTCGATGCAGTAGTCAGAACTGGATCGTTCAGATCAAAGCGCTTAACGATCTGTTTAATCAACTCGGTATTGAAAGCACAGCAGATCGAGTAAAAAGCCTCCTTCCTGGATCATCGAGAGTTTCGGATCATAGCATTACTCCTGCAGCTACCCCGATATATATTTCCGACTTTTTACGAAGATATTACTCTAAATCTGACACTCCAAAATCCGTCAGGTGTTTCAAGTAATCTTCCTCACAAAAATTTGCAAGGAGAACCATCAGCGAGACTTCAGCTGATTGCACAAGTTTAAGGAATTCCGGAGCCTCTGGAGACACGATTTGCTTTGTTGATAAGGGGAAATACGTAGCTTAAGAAGTTCAGAAGTGGCTGCGTCATCGGGTCATTAAGATGACAACAATCAAACCGTTGTCGCAGTTGGATTGGAACGAGAAAAACAACACGAGCTCCGAAAACCATTCCAAATTCCATTTGACAACTGACTCCAGTGATAGTCTTCTGGTGACAGATGGACGCAGAACTTTCAAAGCCTTCAATTTCAAGATACTTTGTTTCATCTGGAATTCCTTGGATCGATTGAGGCTGCAGTACAAGTAACTGCAGATATCTCGCATCAACTGTTCCAGGTACAATGGCCGCTTTTCGGATGCGTAACTTGCACTAAGAGCCAAAGATTGGCAAGTACATTTGGTAATTATCAAATGAGGACAGTCACGTTTCAGCAGCTTCTATCGATCAGAACCCATCATTGCCGAAGCTTCATCTGACACAAAGCCCACAAGCCTGTTTTTTTTTTGCAATCGGTGCCATCGATCTGGAACTGTTTATCAATTGCGCAAAAAATATATAGGTTTTCGCACTGCAAAATTATAATAAAGATAACAAAAAACCGAGAACATTATTCTAATTTCCGAACATTTTTCTGCATGAATGCATAAAAACACTTCTAAATTAGAAGAACAGTATTTTTGTAGAAATCCCTGAAGAAAATTCTGCGGAAATTTTTGGAGCATTCTCTTGCGGATCTTTAAAACAAGCACTTCCCCAGCGGAATGCCTGACGAAATTAGACAAAATTTGAAAAATAATTCAACAAAACCCCATTGCGAAGTTTTCAAATTTAAGAACTTAATATATGAGATTATGGAATTCTTGCAAAAAATTCTTATTAGCTTTCTCCAACAAATCAGGATTTTCTGCAAGGATTACTTCAGGAATGACCATTTGTAGTTCTTTCAGGTGTCCTCCAGGGATTCCTTTAAAATCACAAAACTTCACAAGATCAGGGATTCCTCCAAAAATGTCATCACAAGAAAGTTTTGGAAAATTGCATAGGCAGAAGAAACTCCTGAAAGAATCCCTAGAGGAATGCCTAGAAGGAATATCTTAAGGAATATCTTAAGGAATGTCTGAGAATCTTTGAGTAATTCTATAAAATGTTGCATACCAACAAGGAAAATCAACAAAAGCAGCACTTCATACACTCGTAAAAAAATTGAAAAAACATTTGAAAGCAAAGACATTTTATTAGCTGCGATTCTTGATATTGAAGGAGTATTTGACAATGCATCCTATAACTCCATGAGAAATGTTATGATGAAGCGTAATTTTGATTAAACTATTGTAGATTGGATTTTTGCAAAATGCAAAATGTTTTGCAAACAAGAGAAATAATATGCAGTCATGAACGCTCACGGTACAGACTGTGAAGGGTTGCCCAGAAGGAGGGGTTCGTCCCTTCTGTTGTGGTCACTGGTAGTCGACGAACTACTATCACATCTCGAAGCGCAAGGATTTGAAATAATTCGTTTTTCCGATGACATAGTAACTATAGTTCGTGGGAATAATGAACATGTTATCAGAGATAGATTGCAATATGCTCTCAATTTTACTATAGCGTGGTGCAAAGATGAGGTGTTGTCCATAAACCCTCACAAGACTACTAATATTTCATGTACACATAGAAGGAAATATACTATCCCAGATTTGCACTCGGAAGGAACTAAAATAGTCCTCTCTCAAAAGGTCAAATATCTGGGGGTAATTCTTGATAACAAAACTAATTGAAACTTACATTTGAATCAAATAATAAGCAAGGCTACAACTGCCTTATGGCTAAGTAAGAAAACATTTGGTAATAAATGGGGACTGAAACCTAAAATGATTCATTGGATCTATACGGCTATAAAGCTTGCTTCATTTAGAATTGGAACAAACTTTTGCTCATATTGTGGCGCTCCTGGTGGACGTATTTGGAAGTTCTTGGCGCCCACGTGTCGGGAATTTTGTCAGCTTCACGTATGTATTTTTGACATTCCGCAAATCGACTGTACTTTGTAAACAATCAACATGGAAGCCGAAAGAAGGGAAAAAATTGTGCACAGTTATTTGGAAAATCCATTGTGGTCTGCATCTAGGCTAGCTAAACTGCTGAAATTGCCCAGAAATACCGTATGGCGCGTTATCAAACGGTATAAGGAAACATTGACGACGATTCGGAAGCCTCAAGCCAATCGTCGGAGTGGAACTGTCGACCGGAAACTGCGTGGTAAGATTTTGAAGACGATTAAGAGGAATCCCAATCTGTCGGACCGTGATTTGGCCAGAAAATTCGGTGCTGCCCATAGTACCGTGAGGAGAACTCGACTCCGGGAAGGAATCAAGTCGTATCGAGCTAGCAAACAGCCAAATCGGACCATAAAACAGAATAGTGTGGCCAAAATCCGTGCTCGGAAGCTATACGACCAGGTGCTGGCCAAGTTCGACGGGTGTCTTCTGATGGACGATGAAACCTATGTCAAGGCTGACTTCGAGCAAATCCCAGGTCAAAAATTTTACTTGGCAACGGCTCGGGAGGATGTTCCAGCCAAATTTAAATTTGTTTTTGCCGACAAATTTGCACGAAAACTCATGATTTGGCAGGGCATTTGCAGCTGTGGCAAAAAAACGAAAGTTTTCGTTACAAATAAGACAATGACGTCGGAACTATACCAAAAAGAGTGTCTCCAAAAACGAATTTTGCCGTTCATTCGATCCCACGACCATCCCATAATGTTTTGGCCAGATTTGGCAAGCTGTCATTACAGCAAAGTCGTTCAAGAATGGTATGCAGAGAAAGGGGTCCAGGTTGTTCCGAAAAACCTTAACCCACCCAACTGCCCCCAGTTCCGCCCTGTTGAGAAATACTGGGCAATCATGAAAAGGAGACTCAAGGCAAAGGGAAAGGTTGTCAAAGACATCAATCAGATGAAGACCTGGTGGAATAAGATAGCTAAAACGATGGACGAAGAAGGTGTGCGCCGCCTAATGAGCTGTGTTACAGGAAAAATTCGAGAATTCCCTCGAAACCGTGACGAATAATTTTATCCGTATTTTTTCTTAAAATTATGAAAAAAACGCTACATTTGTATAAAAAAAGATCTTGAATTCAATAATAAATAACTGAAATACAGGCAATTGTTTTTGTTCCAATTCTATCTGAAGCAAGCTTTAGTAAGACTCGGAATAACATATGCATCATTAGTTTGGTGACCAAAATCTAAAGTTAAGGGCATCTTCAATGGTGGTCCAAATCGTGGATGGGATTTTTTTAAACCAAACGCAACAACTTTGCTGCACCGGTGTTGTAAATTTTGTTTTATACCGGATCTATTTTACATCATTTCAAATCTGGTATATGTTTTGATCTATTCTTGCAGCGATTTGGAACAAGAAAATACCGTTCCAAAACACTACACGCTACTTGATAATACCAATTAATGTGTAAAATCAACTTTATTGAGTATAGGTATTCTGAGGTAAATGAGTTAAAAAGTGGCGCTGTTTGGTGCGGGTGATGCTGGCGCCGGACTGAAAGTTGTGTTGCTCGCTTCGGAGGCTTATAATTACTTCAAGTTGAGGCAATTGCCTTTTCGTTTTATTCCTGAATATCGAATGGTTCTCTTAGTTTTTTACAGCCTCTGCATTTTCCGCAAACGTTGACTAGTTCGGAATGAGGAGGCTCCCGGAATTGTGACTGTTGTGGATTTTACGACTAATTTGAAGGGCAAAGGGTAAATGCACCCTGCTTTTTGGAGAAATGCACCTTAAACTTTGGAAAAATGCTCCTTAGATGCGTTTTCCCGGTTGCATTATATCGGAGGTATTAACCTTCTGGTTAGCGCTTGCCGGGTATTTTGACGGGTCTTAAGTTTCTTCAAGATTGTACAGTTTTGACGGGTTTTCAGTTTCTGAATTTAAGAGTCGTCAAAACGAAATTAAGACCCGGCAAAACGACATTAACGACTCTTCAAAATGAAATTAAGACTCGTCAAAATGAAATTTAAACCCGTCCAAACTACCCAGAAGATTGCGGAGCGAAGCTCCGCTATACAATCTTGAAGAAACTTAAGACCCGTCAAAACAACCGGCAAGCGCTAACCAGAAGGTTAATACCTCCGATTGCATTATACCGGGCAAACGCATCTAAGGAGCATTTTTCCAAAGTTTAAGGAGCATTTCCCCAAAAAGAAGGGTGCATTTACCCTGCTGCCAATTTGGTGGCCAATTCCGATTTCCGAATAGTAATTCGATTGCTCGGAAATGAAAAGTAATGAAGTCTTCAAAGTGAACAATCGGTTTATTGATGGATTGGTCATGATTTGCACTCGCAAATAGCTCATAGAGATAAATTTTAGAGAAGCCTATTATATAGAAACTTTGGGCAGGTTTACTGGGAATCAGGATATTTTTTGTGGTAATTTTATTCAGTACGATAATCCTGTTAGTTTAACACTTTGTTTCAGGGCAAGGAAAAAATCTGTTTTCCAGGACTCGTTTTTAAATATTATGTTATTCAATTGCATATTCCACAGCTTTTGGACAATACTATCCACTTCTCGGCAGTTACATGAACTGTTCAGAACTTATATAAGCTTCTTAAAATTAAACGGGGTCTTTAAAAATTATTTTCTGAATTACTATCAAGTTCGGAATATCTATGAAGATTGAGTGGAAATATAATGAACTTGACAGAAGTTTATTAAGCTTCTCGGAAGTTGAAAAAACTCATTTAAAGTTTCAAGATAATCATGCAGTTTGCCCGCACTCTTTGCAGAAAAGAAGTGGTGGAACTTCAGAAAAGTCCATTGATTTGCCGAAAAATTCTCAACGTTTCTGGAAACTTGGTTGAACTTTTAAAAAGTTTGCTGATCATCCATGGAATAGAAACAACTTTCTAGAAATTACCGGAACTTTGAGAAGCAGATTTAGCTTCCCAGAAGTTATTTGGACTTCCAGTTGGTACATCTTTCATGATAAAAACTGGTAAAATTCTTCAACTTCAAATTTTTATTCGTTCGGTACTCGTTTTGGTTCTGTACAAAACATTATCGAGTAGTAAGAAGTTAAAGTTCTTCTTAAAACTTAAGTACCCTGAGATTCTGGGATGTTTCCTGAACTTTTGGAAAGTTTCTCCATCTTCTGGGAAGATCCCTGAACTTCTAGGAGACTCCATAAACTTATGCAAAAATCCTTGGAATGTTTCCTAAACTTTTGAGAATGCTAAAAAATACCTCTGATGTTTCCTGAATTTCTGGGGCGTTTTCTGAAATTCTGGAAAATTCCTCGATCTTTACGGAAGTTCTCTGAAATTCTTGCAAGATTCCAGGACTTCTGAGAAATTTCCTGAATTTCTGAGAAGTACCCTGAGCATCTGGAAAGTTCTTTGAGCTTTTGGGAAGTTCCCGGAACTTATGGAATGTTCTCAAATTTTCTGGAAAGTTCCCTGAACTTTTGGGAAGTTCCCTGAAACTCTGAGAAGTTACCTGAACATCTTGGGTAGTTTTATGAACTTCTGAGAAATATCCGAAAAATTCTGATAAATTTTCTGAACTTCTGCGAAGCTCCCTGCATTTCTGGATAGTTGCCTGAACTTCTGGGAAGAACCCTTAACTTTTGGGAAGTTCCCTGAACTCATGTGAAGTTCCCTGAATTTATGGAAAATTTCCTGAATTTCTGGTAAATACCCTGAATTTCAGGGAAGTTGCCTGAACTTCTGGAAAGAACCCTTAACTTCTGGGTAGTTCCCTGATTTTCTGGAAAGTTCCCTGATTTTCTTGGATGTTCCCTAAACATCAGGGAGAACCGCAAAACTTCTGGAAAGTCTGAATTTCTAAGAAGTATCCTGAACTTCTGATTAGTTCCCTGAGTTTCTAAGTAAGTCATCAGGAAAGCTTTGCAAAAAATCCTCAGGGTCAGCAAGCTAGTTGAGTCCCCAATCCTCATATTTTCATCGAGAGAACTAGCTGAGGAACCGTACGCCAACATCCGTAAAGCTGCGGTGCACTTTTGTAACGGGCTCAGGCCGACTTTTCAGCTGCATCGCAACTTAGCTGGAAAAAATAATGAGGCTTTAGTAGTTGCATAATGTCCAGGAACATCTCTCTAGGCATGAGGAAACGCCGCAAAAAGTGCTTCTCGTCAAAGGTTGACATGTCACTAAAGTCGTCCTGGAACAGCTTCTGATGAGCGAAACGGAAATCACGGTCGACGTTAATCACGGTCGACGTTAACCGGTGCGATGGACGTTCAATATTGTCCCAGCGACAAAATGGTGGCCGATGGTCTAACAAAGCCTTTGCCACGCGTAAAGATGGAAACGATGCGGGAGCAAATTGGTGTACAGTCAACCGAGATTGAGGAGGAGTAACGATGGAGATCGAAGCAACTCGATGGTTGTAAAACCTATCATAGTAACCTGTAAGATTTTGTAATCCAAAATAAATTTAGTTTACTCTACGTTCTCAATCAAACCAGTCGGTCTTTCTTCCACGTCTAATGAAATAAGACGTCATAAGAATCTATATGTGCGATCCCCGATCTCTAATCCTATCCGTTTCAACATATTTTCAAAACCTCCTATAAATCCTCACCATTTTCATCGTCCTCGATGTTCAGGTTGGAGATATCCGACAGGGTTAGGTCCTTTTCCTCCTCCTCCAGCAGCAGGCTCGAGTACGAGTGCGACGTATTATTATCCGTAGCCGATTGTGACGGTGGCAACTGATCCGACTCGGTGCTGTTACTATTGATACGATTCAGCGCCTGTTCATCCAGCTCTTCGCCGCCACTGCTACAACTGCTACTGCTGTTGCTGTTGCTATTCGAATAATCCAGATACGAACTGCAGTTGGAGGATTGTTCGCTTTCACTGCTGCAAACCATCACCACCTCGTCGATATTGATGTCGTCCGAATTGGACGACGAGGTACTGTAGTTGAAGTTGTAGTTCTCGTCGCTTTCTCCCGACAGCTGTTCCGTCCCACCCCCACCAACAGCACCACCGTTGTTCCCTTCCAAAGCTATTTTCGACAGGATATGCGGGTAGAAATCCCGAGCCGTACTGTTGTTTGGCTCGTATTGCAAAACTGGAACGAGGAGTGGTAATTAATCGATTAGCTAATAATACCGTTTATTGGCACACATACTTAGTTTGCAGTACTTGAGTGCATTCACGTAATCACGCAACATCACCGCGGACAAAAACTGTAGTGGGAGAGATTATGAAGGTATTAGAGTATCAATCACAGTGAATTTTAAATTTTCCCAATGGGTCATTTACCTCGGCAAGTAGTTCCGTGGGTGCCGAGATACTTTCGTCCGCATCGGTGTACTCGGAAAGGCTCTGACTGAGGTCATCGTTCGAAGGTGATTGAATGATAAGGGTTTCGTTGCCCAACGCTGTTGCTGTTGTTGTTGTTGTTGTCGCCACTTGGTCTACCACCCCCACTGTTGCCGATGCGTCCGTCGGTGGATGGGTCAGCAGTGTATTGCCGTTCGCTTCGTCCAGGTACGTCTGTATGAGGGAGAGGAGGAAATTTTAATGACCAATTAGATTGTGGTTAGGAAAAGTTGCAATGTAATGTGTGTCCATGGCCTTATATTACTTAGAACATGCAATTTCCCTGATGCAATTGATTTGAAATGTGGGTTAGTGAGCTTCTTATTCGTGGACATTTTATGGCTTATCGCTTATCACAATCTACGAAAGGATTGGCCAGCTTCTCGTATATATCCATCGTAGTTAGCTTATTGCAGACCGTCAACCTACACATACTTTCTAAAATAATGAATATTACGAGTGATGTAATCTTTGTTGCACATAAATACTGTGATATAAATAAATAGAACTCAATTATTGTATGTTCTGTTTGATGTGTGATTGATTTAAAACCCAACATAATAAAGCATTTCCCAATGTATTCTTCGATGAACTCTGATAGTAGTGAAGCTACACGGAAGAAAAAAAGTACCCATTTGAGCAGTTGCGTGTGGGAAGCCAATTTTGGGTATAGTTATGTTAACCGACCCGTTGGGTATAAATAACTTAGTTTTGGGTAGAATTTCACCCAAAAGTTAGTTATTTATACACAACGGGTTCGTTAACACAACTATACCCAAAATTGGCTTCCCACGCGCAACTGCTCAAATGGGTACTTTTTTTCTTCCGTGTACATTTGCCGCAACAGAACGACATTTCTCCTAATCTGGCTTTACTCCAAATCCTTGCGGTAATTTTGGCCATTGATCTGGTTTTAATTGTAGCCAGCTTGGCCCTTGCCACCAGACGCAAATTTCTACGATTTCTTCCGGTGAAATTCCTCTAGATATCATGTCTACTCCCGGTACATGTAGTAGCTTGAATCCAGTGCAAACCGCTCGTTAAGTCGGTCCAGAAATAACTTCGCATCCTCCCCTTAAATGAAGCTCGCTCCCTTCCATAAAGCTGAGCTGCTAGAAGTGCACCACAAAACTCTAGCCTTGGAATAGATTGGCATTTCAACAGCTCGAGATTTTGAGGCCAGAAGCTTAATCAAGAAAGTCCCTTGTGAATTTACACTTCGCACGTACCAAAATTTGGTCAATATCAACTTGACGTATTTCTTTCAATTTTGCATTTAAAAAACCTGAACACCCCTCATTTTGAAGGTGTGTGTGTGTAGAATGTTGCTCCTATTTTGATTTTGGAATTCACTCTTCAGTTGTCAAAATGCCGTCCAAGCAAGAAGAGCAGCGTATCAGAATTTTGCTCGCGCATCGCGAAAATCCGAGCTACTCGCACGCAAAGTTGGCAAAATCGCTAAAAGTTGCCAAATCAACCGTTACAAATGTAATTAAAGTGTTTGGGGAACGTTTGTCGACAGCCAGGAAGTCTGGATCGGGGGGAAATCGAAAACCGTTTCAAGCGAAACCCTAACCTATCTCTCCGAGATGCCGCAAATAAGCTGGGTGTATCGTCTACAACCGTGCATCGAGCCAAAAAACGAGCCGGACTATCGACTTACAAGAAGGTAGTGACTCCAAATCGCGATGATAAACAAAATACGACGGCCAAAGCGCGATCCCGGAGGCTGTACACGACGATGCTGACGAAGTTTGACTGCGTGGTAATGGACGACGAAACCTACGTCAAAGCCGACTACAAGCAGCTTCCGGGACAGGAGTTTTATACGGCAAAAGGAAGGGGAAAGGTAGCAGATATTTTCAAGCACATGAAACTGTCAAAGTTCGCAAAGAAATATCTGGTTTGGCAAGCCATCTGTACCTGTGGCTTGAAAAGCAGCATTTTCATAGCTTCCGGGACTGTCAACCAAGAAATTTACGTGAAAGAGTGTTTGAATAAACGTCTGCTGCCTTTCCTGAAGAAACACGGTAGTTCCGTACTGTTTTGGCCGGATTTGGCATCTTGCCATTACGGTAAAAAGGCCATGGAGTGGTACGCCGCCAACAACGTGCAGGTGTTTCCCAAGGAGAAGAACCCTCCCAACACGCCAGAGCTCCGCCCAATTGAGAAATACTGGGCTATTGTCAAGCGGAACCTAAAGAAGACCAAAAAAACTGCTAAGGACGAGCAGCAGTTCAAGGCAAACTGGCTTTCTGCGGCGAAGAAGGTGGACAAGGTGGCTGTACAAAATCTGATGGCAGGGGTCAAGCGTAAGGCCCGGCAATTTGGATTTGGAAAAGCGGAAGCCTAACTGAATATTTTTCCTGAATTTTATACTAATTGAACTTGAAAAAGAAATTTAATTTGATTTTTTAAATAAACGATTTCACCGATTTACACGCGTTTTCCCTTGACCAAATTTTGACCGTATCACCCTTTACACACAAGAACCGAAAGGTCTTTCTGAACCGTCCGAAAAGCAGGTCAACTCTACTGATTCCGAACCAGACATTATAACGCAACGATTAATGGTTATTTCGTTGAATGAATTTAATAGGTTATGCAGTTTTCGCCAGTTCTAACCCACCCTGGATCCCAACCAAATTTTTGGCCATTCTCATCCTGTATTGACTAAATCTGCTTCATAAATATCTTCGCAGAGGTAATGGCAGCTCCAGGTAAAGATTGTATACGAAAAAATTGCAACACTTTCTTGTGTGTATAACTTATTATTGCATGGGTAAATTGAGGACATTTTAGGTTAAACTAGTTTAGAGTGTAATGTTTACATGTGCATAATTTCGTCACAATCTGTCAAGTGGTGGCTCTTAATTATGATACGGCCCTGGTTGTATTTTCTACGATGGTTGAGAGGGCCACTATCTCTAACGCGTAGAAGATAGTTATGGATCTGTTGGTTCATTGGTTGTTCAACGCGCTTTGCCATTTACTCCGGGACGCGGCGTTTAAAGCAATGCCTTGTTCAGCCGGGGCGCGGTAATGGAAATTTCAAACAGCACAAGAGAAAAATGCATCCAAACGAACTCTTCAGTTGGCAAACTAATTTGGTCGTCCTGAAAAGGACGGATTTAGTTGACGGGGGAGAAACAGTTCGCGATTGAACTTGGGCTTTCTTTCTTGGTTCATCTCGTTGGATGATTGATTCTTGTCTCTTTGATGTCACATGTTCAGCAGCCATGTTCCTCGCAGCGAGGTTGACGGGAGCATCAACTGCATCAACGCCTCTCTGGGCAACGACTGCTCGCCGCCGCCGACTGCGACCCTAAGACCACTGCACAGCTTAACGACTGTCGTAAGACTGAATCAAAATGTTCTGCTAAGAGTTATTAGGTAAAGGCGTCGGATGCTAGTGCACGAAAGAAGGCGGTACCAACGAAGGCAATGTGTTACAAATTGCATCAAAGGGGACGAACTTCAAATATTGCGCCACAATACGTTTTAATTATTACACGCTAGACGGATGATTTTCTTAACCGAAACTTTCCTAATTTGCTTGCCACCGCCAACAACTAATCCGCTATGCATAGCTAGGAACTACAACGAACTCAACCACATGGTCGGTTTCAAGTGACGCAGTTCGGCTCAAATTCCGTTCGTTGGTTGTTCAACTTTCTTTGTCCTTTACTACGGGACGCGGCGTTTAATGAACGGTATGTTCAGCCGGGGCGCGGTAATTGGAATTAATTTCAAACAGCACAAGATAAAATTTCAACCAAATAAACTCTTTAGTTGGCAAACTAATTTTGTCGTCCTGAAAAGGACGGATTTAGTTGACGGGGGAGAAACAGTTCGCGATTGAACTTGAACTTTCTTTCTTGGTTCATCTCCTCTTCATTGCGGGTGGCCATCTGCAGGTGACGTGGGATGATTGATTCTTGTCTAGTTGTCACGGGCGGTTTTTTCCCGCCAACTCGTAGGCTTCAGCAGCCATGTCTCTCACAGCGAGATTGACGGGAGCATCGGCAACAATAGCCAACTGCACCAACGCCTCTCTGGGCAGCGACTGCTGCCGCCAAGTACGATCCAACTGCAGATCCTACTCTGCACAGCTCCACGATCGCCGGAAAACCAAATCAAAATGCGAAGGTGTACCCCTTATATAACATTCATGGCTGCCTAGGAGACGCTCCTTACTTAAATATGAAGTCTGTGCGCGGAAAGTACTGTGTATTTGGTAAATTTACTATGAAAAATCGATATTATAAGACATCACTTCATATTTGCGTTAATTTTATTAGTTGCATGTTAAAAATCAATAGTTTTAAATATTGAAATCGAAGCGTAGAAAACGTCCCGATCGATTGGTCTAAACATTTTAGAAATCAATCGTGGAATGACTTAGTTATTAACGTTCAAAAGCTATATGTTTTTCGTGACGCTCCAAATTTTCGCAATTCGAACGTGTACCCCAGTACTGAAAACACAGACGTAGTCCTACGTCAAAACCCCGCCCCGGGTAAACAGGTAAAGGAGGGAAGAAAGGGCCGTCCCCGGGTGTGGAGGCGTAGCCCAGGGGCGGGCTTTGGCGGGGAGAGAGGTTAAATAACCAAATTTCCCAAAAAATTCCCGCGGTTACAAAAATCCCCGTTTAAAATGAATTTTTGGTGATCATTTTTGTCTGTTGCATTGTTTTCGAGTACAATCTTTAACCTTCCTTAAGTGTCGGGGTCAATATGACCCGGAATAGATTTAAAAAATGCTATAACTTTCTAAAATAAGCATCTAGACGTTTGGATTTTCTTGACTTTTCCTAAATCATAGGAAGTTACGTTTTTGCATCGAAGCCATGTTTTTTTTTTGACATTTCTGAAGGACTGTTAAAAAAAAGTTGGTGTTTCGGGTCATATTGACCCGGATTTCAAACTCACATTGTGGAAACTATATATGACCAAATTTTAAAGTCTTTGCAGTCAAAACGCTAACAAGAGTCCCAATTTTCAGTTTCTGGTGAGTACTGCCCTTTTTGACCCGATTGGCCACAATCGAATCTTTGCCGGAAGAGGGCATGTTATGCCAAGATCCGTGAGGTGGCGACAGATACAATTGTTCATCGGAACATGCTTTTCGACGGCTCAAGCTTCAAGATTTTTCATTAATAATCTACTTCTAGCCTTGAAGTGGACCAATGACCATATTGACCATTCCGGGACAATCAGGACGCCCCAGAGGAACCCTTTAGGAGGGGACAAATACGAATTTTCGCCAAAACATGCCTTTCGACGGCTCAAACTTCATGATCTTTTTTAACTAGTCTGCTTCTAGCCTACAAATAACCGAATGAATATATTGGCCATCTGGGACAATCATGATACCCCAGAAGAACCGTTTAGCAGGGGACAAATATAGATTTTCACCGAAACATGCCTTTCAATGGTTCAAACTTCATGACTTTTGTTGAATAGTCTACGTCTAGCCTTGATATGGACCAATGACCCTATTTGCCATTCTAGGACAATCCAGATAACCCGGGGGAACCTTTTATGCCTTTCGACGGCTTTAACCTCATGACTTTTTGTAAACAATCTACTTCTAGTCATTAAGTGGACGAATGACCATATTGACCATTGCGGGACAACACGGATACATGCCGATGCTACTAAATTTCGACCATGCATGAAAATATTGACAAACCAGCTATGGTCTCTCAATCAAGCTAAGAGAAGTTGTCAAAGAAAACCATGTCAATTTCATATTTATTATCGTGTTAATGTCCACCAAGTGCTGTTTTCATTATTCGCTAAATTGGTAACACAGTTAAACAAATTCAGTTAAATACATCCATGGAGCCAGCAAAGTGAATAAGCATTCACTTCCTAAACTTTCTGGATAACAACCGGGGTGGATCGCCCCCTCACCTGACCACGCTACGCCACTGCTCATAAATGAGAAAAAATGATAAACTAAGAAAGCTATGTCAATTGGATCAGTTATTCTTTGATTTTGAAAACTCACGAATTTGCCAAATTTCGGTAACCAGGTCGGTAATGGACTACTTTTTTTACTCATTTATATGCACGTTGGGACGTTTTAGAATATTTCAATGTGATTTGAGAACAAGCAATCAAATTTAGTGCAGTGCCACAAGGTTCTCACCTTGAACCATTACTGTTTATTATACTGCTGATTTTTAATCATCTGATTGAACCCATATAGCTATTACTCAGCCGTACAAGAACCAAATGACTTCAAATTTTGTTCATGAATAGTTACACATAGACACTAGTCATTTAAAAAAAAGTCAAATCATTCGGTTTCAATACGGCTGAGCAATAGGCGACAGGAATCGGTCCAGTGCCGAGTTGGCCCCGCACCCTATGCTGACGACATGAGACATAAAGTTGCAGCCAAGGCTTCAAGTTTTCACAGCATATTTACAATTAGCCACAAATATAGCCACTAGAACGGTTCAAAGAAAAGTTGGCATCTTCAGCCTCAATTTACACTACATTTTTTCACTACGATATTTTTGCCAAATTTACCATTCTTCCTCCCATTTTCTACTTTTTGGATCAGGTTCATCAGTTTAGCATATTAATAGTCCTGGAGAGTGTGAGCTGTTTAATAGTGTTTGAACTTGTTTCTTTTTCAGCAGCTTGCTATTGATATAGTGCTTCAGAAACAAGTCACATGCTACCTGGCAATCTGCCTTAGTAAGCTTAAGTGGATAAGCTTCATGGTTTTCCCTGATGGTATGCCTTTAAATAGTGATTTTTATTCACCTCCGCTACATATTTCTTACAGTGAATAAGTAAGGTAAACAGATCCCGGAAACTAAGCAATTCATCCATGTCTCCATTGAAGGTCTGTAGTTTAGTTTGTGGGAGGCACACATTATCGAGTGCACCTTGCATCGAAGAATCATGCAACCGTGTGCTGGTTGCTAAACTCTCGCCTCATCTTCATCATTGAAATTTATATTAATATAACTAAATATACATATGTATGTACATTATTATATGAATATTTAATTTTAATACTGGGGAATAGAAGGGACCCGCAGGGCACCCGATTGAAGCAGACTAGATGGGGAAAGTGGGAATGCCAACTCTTCGCTTAACAGTTTGTAAATAGAGGGCGTGCTCTTCCTCCCACCCATTGGGGCATCCTCATGTTAGATAGCTCGCTTTTTTTTAGCAATTGATCAATCGTGTTGTTGGAAGGCGATTATATCGCTGTGGGTATGTATATGTGAGGTTATCTATCGATCCACCCAACCCCTCAATGGCCCTTTAGGCAATTGCATGATTAGGACAATCAGTGGTTATTAAAGCTGGATGAAGTCAAACAGAGAGCAGAGCCTGTTGCTATTAAACGTTGTTTCCGTGCTACTATGAGTGGTAGTGCATATCACAATCTCACCATCGTCAGTTTTTACACACCAAAGATGTCTGTTATTAGGTGCGCAACTAAGTTCCCGCTGTTTAGCAATAGATGGCGCCAGTAGTAAGTGCTGGTCGAATGTTGTACATCTCAAGCGTCATAAACCAAGCTCAGACATATGGTAAACAAACCGCTTTGCCAAATCAGTGATTTTGGTTTAGTGTTATATATTTTGGTTGTTTGAAGATGTCTGATTTCGTGCCAAATAATCGTCATTTGCGGGAAGTGTTGATTTTCTTCTTTCATTCGAATAAAACGGCGGCTGAAGCACATCGAGAGCCCCAAAAAGTTTACGGTGATGCTGCTCTGAGTGAAACAACTTGTCGTGATTGGTTTCGTCGCTTCAAAAACGGTGATTTCAGTGTTGATGATCGTCCGCGTGAAGGAAGGCCAAAAAACTTCGAAGACTCTGAATTGGAGGCATTGCTCGATGAGGATCCGTGTCAAAAGCAAGAAGAGCTTGGTCCAGGATTAGGAGTTTCCCACCAAGCCGATTGCATGCGTTGGGAATGATTCAAAAGCAAGGAACTTGGGTTCCTTACGATTTGAAGCCAAGAGATGTAGAGCGTCGTTTTTTCGTCTGTGAACAACTGCTCCAGCGGCAAAAAAGGAAGAGTTTTCTACATCGCATTGTGCGGGTGACGAAAAATGGATTCATTACAGTAACCCAAAACAGAAACTTTCATGGGGACTGCCCGGGCAAGCTTCAACATCGTCGCCTAGGCCGAATATTCACGCTGCGAAGGTTATGCTGTGTATTTGGTGGGACCAAGTTGGTGTTATTTATTATGAGCTGTTGAAACCAAACGAAACCATTACCGGGGAACGGCATCGAACTCAATTGATGCGATTGAGCCAAGCACTGCACAAAAAACGGCCACAATACGAGCACAGACACGAAAAAGTGCCCGGCGGGGCCCCCCTTCTTCGTTTCGGGGCCCCATCCGTGGTTTATGCCAGCGACGTTCTTCGAAAGGTATTCGTTCTCCGAAGATGGGAAAAGTGTGCTAGTGAGGGCAATCTTTGAATAATTCGTTTGTAACCTTTGTTTTCAAAATAAAGTTCCTTTTTCACCAAAAAACAGCGAGAACGTAGTTGCGCACCTAATATTTCGAAGGATCATCTGTTGGTTCTGTGCACGGAACGGGAGGGCAACTTAGAACGATTCAATGACACGAAAAGTGAAAAATTTTGTTGTGTAAAAAGTATCTCGATTTTATTTGTTTACACTCATTCTATTTTTATAGAGTTGAAGAAACGTCAAATCAACTACTATAAATCATTGCACGACAGCATCATCAATGCAGTTTTGACAGTATTTTTACATCATTTCCTGAATCAAACCGTACAGCATCCGGAAAAAGCCAATGACAAATTTCGTTTGAGCGGTTCGAATTCTAAAACCTTGAAAACAAGCTCCCTGAACTGTCAAAAAAGTGACGTTAATACATTCCGTGCAATGATCTATAAGTGGTATATTTGCTGCCATATGATCATCACAGTATGCTCTGGTTACTGGAACAAAAAACAACAACACTTCATTTTGTGATTTTTCCATTTTATTCTGTGATAATCTCATCAAAAAATACTATTACTACCTATACCTTTGAATTGTTGGATGCATTCCCCCAATCTGATGGAATAAGATGTTCAGAGCACACGAATATACGGTTGCTATCGTGAACACTTGAACCAATAAATTACAACCAATTCTGCCTGTTTTCAAATACCCCACAAGTACGAATTCTGTAATGAATTATTCTTAATACATTTTTAATTCACGTACCTCTTAGCCAGTGTAAAAAAAGAAACATTGTTGGATGCTGATGTGTTGAATCCATTCGAAATAGCACAAGTTTTTCCCCGCATTAGTCTTTGTTGTTCTGTGCCACAGTCTCGAAAAAATACTTAGAGAAATGTCATAACAACAAAAATCAAGGGCTCTAAATCACACACATAAGGTATAACAAAAACGCAGATGACGTCACTACAATAACCAGTTGGGAAAACAATTCGTATGCGATATAGAGAACGGTGAATTAATGTCAACCCGATCAAAAGGAAACAACAAAATTATTTTAAGTTTTGTTATTCAGTTACGCTGTTTTTAGAACAGAGGTTGTTAGAATTTAGATCGCGAATGAAGTGTAATTGTAACAAAAAGTCCTCAATAGGTAAAAAAATTATAGCAAACTATGATATAAATATAACATAAACACCTCCGTGAGGCGGCGACAGATACAAATTTTCATTGAAACATGCTTTTCGACGGCTCAAACTTCATGATTTTCTATGAATAGTCTATTTCTAGCCTTAAAATGGACCAATTACCATATTGGTTACTCCGGGACAATCCGGATACCCTAAAAGAACCCTTCAGAAGGAGAAAAATGTGGATTTTCGCCGAAACATGCCTTTAGACGGCTTCAATTTCATGATTTTTCATGGATAGTCTACTTCTAACCTTGAATTGAACCAATAACCATATTGGCTATTCCGGGACAACCCGGATGCGCCAGAAGATCCGTTTAGGAGGGGACAAATACGGATTTTCGCCGAAACATGCCTTCCACGGCTCAAACTTCATGATTTTCAATGAATAGTCCAGTTATAGCCTTGAAATGGACCAATGACCATATTGGCCATTTTGGGACAACCCGGATGCCCCGGAAGATCCGTTTAGGAGGGGACAAATACGGATTTTCGCCGAAACATGCCTTTCGACGGGTCAAACTTCATGATTTTTTATAAGTAGTCTACTTATAGCCTAGAAAAGTCCCAATGAATATATTGACCATTCTGGGACAATCCAAATGCCCCGATGGAAACCGTTTAGGAGGGGACAAATACAAATTTTTGCCGAAACATGCCTTTCGATGGCTCAAACTTCATGATTTTTCATGAATAATCTACCTCTAGCCATGAAATGGACCAATGACAATTGCCTTTATTTACATACGAACTAGGATTGGGTAACATTGGATTGATCTTTACAAGATCGATCCTTTTGATGTCGATTTTCGATTTTTTAGATTGATCCTATGACCCTAAGAAAAATCCAAAAGATCATACTTTGTTTTGATCATTTCGATCTACGGAAAATGAACCATATTTAATACGTTAATTGTCAATACTAAACTGATGAACCTAATCAAAAAAGTAGAAAATGGGAGGAAGAAAAGTAAATTTGGCATAAGTTTCGTGGTAAAAAAAATTTAGTGTAAAGTGAGGCTGAAGATACCAACTTTTCTTTGAACCTTTGTAGTTTTTTTTGTAAAAAAAAAAAAAAATATATTTTAAAAAAAAATAAAAATTTGATGCATATATATATTTTATATATTAAAAACACAGGGGGGGGGGGCGCAGCCGGCCGGCCACTGATCCCCTCCCCCAATCCCTACCCCCCCACCCAAACCAAAACCAATTATTTTTTTTTTTTTTTTTACATGACTAGTGTCTATGTGAAACTATTCATGAACTGATTTTGAAGTCATTTGATTCTTGTACGGCTGAGTGGACTGACGTGTTTTATTTTTGCTGCGTCGTTTTCGCAAAAAAAAAATTCAAACAATAATTCGTAATTTAATTTGAACTAACAGTGAAATCATAAAATCTCCACGTGCATTGTGTAAGCCGTAGTGAATACAATCGATTCCCTTTCAAAATGTGTGAGTGTCGGTAGTATTTCCCCGTTTTTTTTTTGTGCTTCGCCCCCGCACCTGGAAGAAGGGTTACATCAGCTTAGTTTTCGTTATTAGTGGTAATATTGTGACACTCGGGTATAAATTATTAGTTTAGAGTGTTTTTCCGCTTTGTCGCGAGTGAATCGATGATTATTAGCAGTTTTGAAGCTCGATATAGAGTCGCCTCATAGCGGGGATTTGCATTATTGACAGAGTGTGGAGTGAAAAAAAAGAAGACTAGTGCAATGTAGAGAACAGCCATTTTCTGGTCAGAAGCAGTAAACGAAAACAACGCGCATGGGTGAAAAGCTTGCACATAATTTTAGGTGCATTCGGGTGTACAGAGTTTTGTTATGCAGGTTGCATATCTAGCGGGCGGTTTAGCAACGTTAATTTTTGCGCATATTTAATCGCGAATGCATGAAATTAAAAACGAATCAACGTCGAAATTTTTTATTTCTACGAATGAATAAGATAGTGTGATTGAGGAGGTGGACATGGGTGAGATCTATCTTATTATAACTATGAAACAATAATATTATTTTCAAATAATACTAAATACGTGCCTGGTTTGGAAATTTAAAATTTCCAAATCTGGAAGTGTGTTGCAGTGCCCTTATCCAAATGATATCGGTAATGTTTACATGCGGGGCTTATTGTAAATGAAAGTAACCTCGGAATGGGCGTGACTCTCCAGACATTCTGAAATGGGTTGCTGGATCTGCAGTAGAGCTATCACTTTCTAGCTCCCGGATTAAAGCTGCTTCCAATGGTCACTTGAATGATTGTTGTAAACAGATTTCTTCCATAATACCATTGCCGGCCGATGGATGTTAGATTGGACACACACACACATTTGATTCTTGTACGGCTGAGTAATAGCGATTGGTGGCAGAAATTGGTCCCGTCCCTATATGGGTTCAATCAGATGATTAAAAATCAGCAGTAACAAAGGAGAGCAGTAATGAGCAAAGATGAGAACCTTGTGGCACCTAGGGCTGATTACTGGTAAATTTGACTGCTTTTCTATTGCTGTTCTAAAATCACATTGAAATATTCTAAAACGTACCAACGTGTTTATAAATGAAAAAAAAATAGTAAGCAAAGAAAGCTATGTCAATTGGATCAGTTTTGCTGAATAAGGAAGCTCACGAACTCGAACACGAACTGGTAAACAGCACGGTAATAGAATTAATGAGTATCTTAAATCAAAGAAAAAATTATCCAATTGACATAGCTTCTACGTTTATCATTTTTACTCATTCATGAGCAGTGGCGTAGCGATAGTTGATATCCAGACAGTTGCGGAAGTGAATGCTAATTCACTCTGCCGGCTCCATTAAACACACGGTAAATCTGAAGTATGCAATTATGACTTCAAAGTAGGCACTTTGCTTGAAGACTGGAATTATGCATAAAATGCCTAAAAAGGTTTTATGCAAAAATGCCTAAAAAGGTTATACGTCAAAAAGTGAATAAATTTTAGGCATTTTGCAGCATGTGAAAGAGATTAGAAATTATGCATTTTTAGAATGTGATTCTGTATAGAAACTAGTCACTTTATGAAATGAAAATGAGATAAACTCAGCGCCAATATCTCAAAAGATTGGATCTGCTTTTTTTTTTGCAATCAACGACATTCCCTATCGATTTATCGCAAAAATCCACACATGCAAATAAAATACACCATAAGGTAGGAAAATGTTTCTCTTTGCAGTTGGGATTGTTGATTTGCAGGAGAAAGTTTTCATTCCCGAGAAAGCGACGGTTATAGTAATTGTTTACAGCAGATCTACACTTTTGAAATGTTGGCACTGAACTGGTCTAAGAAAATGGCTCTATAGATACAGATTTGAGTTTATTTCAAACTTAAAAATACATTTCATTTTAATGATCAATCTGAATGATCTAATTGCTTGCAATAACTCAATTTTTTTTTTATTTTCACTTTTTATTTCAGGCAAAGCCAATCAACTAGAACAAATCGATATTTTCACTTTGTTGATAGCGTTGTTTTTATGCATTTTTTCTATCACACTGGAACAAAAAAAGGACTTAAAATTATTCATTTTTTGGGATTAAAAAGTAGGCATTTTTTGACGTATGGAGGATGTTCATTAAAATGCATAGAATGTAGTCAAAAAATGACTACCTCAGAATTACCGTGTGTATCCGGATTGTCTTGGAATGGCCAATATGGTCATTGGTCCATTTCAAGGCTAGAAGTAGACTTTTCATGACAAATCATCAAGTTTGAGCCGTCGAAAAGCTTGTTCCGATGAAAATTTGTATCTGTCGCCGCCTCACGGATCGTGGCAAAACGTGCTCCCTTTCGGCACGGGTTCCCTAGGGCAAATTCGGCCCAAAAGGGGGTCACCCCGCGAAATACAAAAAATAAAAACTCAAAAAAGAATTTTGTCTGCAAACACTTTAAAATTTGGTCATATGTAGTTTCCACAATGTGAGTTTGAAATCCGGGTCAATATGACCCGAAACACTTTATTCGTAACTAATTTTTAACAGCCCTTCAGAAATGTCAAAAAAATTCGGGTTCGATGCAGAAACGTGACTTCCTATGATTTAGGAAAAGTCAAGAAAATTCAAACGATTGTTTACACATAAACAATGTGTGTGTATGATAGGTAAGCACATTTTGAAGAGATGCTAGTGTGAGAAGTATCATATTATCATATTATTTATATAAATATTTACATTTTATTGAAGGCCGTCTAAAGGTGGGGTTGGGAAGTAGAGGGTTAAATCAAATTGCTTATTATTTTCAACCGTGGAATCAGCTGTCAAAGTGGTTGAATAAAACAGGGGTTTATTAATTTAAAAGAAGTATTATAGTCTGAATATAGACTTCTCCAAATGCTTAGGTGTGAGGTGATGGGGTGTGATATATATGGTATGAAAAAGTCGATGTACGTACACATCACATTTCTTATTCACACAATAAATAGAAAAGTCAGGGAAGTCTATTTTAGATCAAATCAATAAAAATATCTTTTTATTTATATTTATATATTCGTTCGACGAGGAACAAATTTTCATGTAAGTAACTGCTACTTTATACTAGCTGGTCAAAAACTGTTGTCTAAGCTTGGAGCAGATTAAATTATTTTCCGTGTAAATGTGTGACTTCAACCGCAATAACAGCACTCAAAATTCATGATTATTTCTCGTTCAAGATATAATTCCGTTCTGTGTTCTCTGTGACAATTACAGCTGATCTAGCAATAACGAAGTAGCACGTTTGACAGTTGAGCGTGTGGCATTGTATACATGGCAGACTTCATAAAAAGCACAAATCACTTTCTTTGCAAAAAGCAAACAAAAGATTCGCGAGTCAAACTTAATTTTATTTTAAAACAGTGCACAACTTTATGGAGACTACATTCACATGGGACAACATGACACATGAGAACTTCTCCTGAAACTTCATTCAAACCTTTCCCTCAAATCCCGGTCCACATAACCATAAATAATGAAATATTGGCTCCCTAAATCTCAACCGATGAACTTTCAATAACATTTCAAATATGAAGATTATCTCATGAATATAAATTCGCAAATAGATAACAACAAATACCTTCATTTTATATGCATAAACACAGATTGTATTTCACAACACACTAGCACCACTACTCTACTATAGACGAATGCAAAGCCAGTGAAAAAAAAAATCGATATCAATATGCGTTTCACACAACATCAACCGGAGTCCTCAGCATCAGGACGACTAATGAATCGGAAAATCAAATCCACATCTTACTACAACCGGAAACGAAACAAACATACACATGCATTGCACGACAAGCTAAGTAGGATAACGAAATATGCAGCGCCACTATATAGTATCATGGTCAGGGATATCGAAAGAAAAAACAACAACCATAAATAAACACTGCGGGGGGTTTCCAAGGTTTCCGGCTCCACTAGTCCGAATGCCGTTTCTGTGGTTCCTGTGATGTTTATGCACACTTTGGGGATGGTTCTCACTACTGCATGCTATTAGAGCGGTAGTAAAAGTATTCATGCGGTGGCGACGAAGTAACCCTGGCAATAAACATTTACCGTATTCATGAAGAGCCTCGACATTGGAAAAGCTTATTGTGTGTCCTTTCGTACAATCACTCAAGGTGCTTCACGGCGATTTTCCTACTACTGGGCAAGGTACGTGAGCTGCGGGTGCAAAGTAATGAAGCCGTGGGAGAGCAATTTTTCTTGCCTCAGAAAATAAGCCATTCGTAGCGGAACATAATTAACTCTTCTTTTTTTTTCGTATTGCTGATTGGTGCTGTGAGGCGTGAAATGAACCAATTTTTATCGGAAAATAAAACAAACTTCTTCCGTACACTTTGAAATCTTTTGCGCTGAGATTACCACTTGCAGTTGGTCACTTTACACGCGGATAGTTAGGAAGAAATTTAGCAAAAATCAAATGTCGCAGTAGAAGATTAGGCGTTTGGATGCGAAATAATTATACTAGGCAAAGAGACGATTTTCAAGATGAGCTGCTGCGATTTTTTTCCACACGAATGAAAATGAATATTGTGTGCATGAACAGTGCGCACGCAGGAGGCCAATATATAGCCGAATGGTAGTCAGCATGCAATCCGAAGGACTGACGTTCGCAAACTGACGTTACGACGGCGATGGAAGGATCGGTTTCGCATGCTCGGCCAACTCCGATGCCGCGATTCAGGACTGTCCGAAGGCGAGTTGTTTATTATGACTGAGTCCCTTTCGTTTTAGATGGGTGGGTGGGTGACTGGGTATTCGTGGGAGGTTTGCAAGATATAGATTAGACTATTTTTGTTTACAGTGAGCCCTAGCAAACATAGTTTACTAAATGAAATTTAAATGTGTAATATCCACATAGCTGTATGTAGGTCATCGATATGGTTAAGTATTGTTTCTGTTTTGTTTATTATTATTATTATTATCCGATTTCATTTCACTTCTCAGCATGTAGCTGGAAACTTTCACCTACCCCCGGGCGTGGGGCCAAAGGGAGTTAGGCTCGGTGGATACATTCGTCAGTTTTGTAAACTTACATCCTAATTTGTTTGCTTCGGTTAGATTAGCTATGGTAATTCCGGAACCGCCGGACATTACTACAGATTCCAAGAATCACTGCTCTCTGAATGCTGCTCAGTTCTTGTCGCAGCTCCAACTCTTCAAGCCACCGTATAAGGGTACGGGGAACCATTCCGGTCGCCAAGATTATTACCGGAACTATACGGACCTCCTCCAAATGCCACATCTGCCTCAACTCCTACACCAAATCGTGGTATTTCGTAATCTTGGTAGAGAACGTTGAATGGACGTTGCGATCCCGCGGTACAGCGCCATTGATGAGCGTTACACTCTTTTTCCTTTTGTCGTAGATCACAATGTCAGGGCGATTGGCACGGATGAGGACATCCGTTAGGATCTCGCGATCTCAGTACAGCATTACGCAACTATTTTCCAGAACCGGGTCTGGCAGGTACTTGTAGTAGGGCACGTAATGGTTCACCAAATTGAGCTTCAGTGCAAGTTGTTGCTGCACAATCTTGGCGACATCGTTGTGACGACCAAGATACGCTACTTCTGCCAATGCTTGGCAGCGAGCAACAACATGTTCGATCGTCTCTCCTACTGCGTTGCACTTTCTACAACGGTCTTCTACTGCTTCGTGCAATATTTAAAGACTGGACTCGGAATAAATGAGACACACAAAAATGATCACCAAAAATTCATTTTAAATCGGATACTTCTCAAATTTTCAGGGATTAAATAACTATATATTAGCTATGTTTTGGAATAATTTATTTATTGAATTTCCTCCCCCAAGCTGAATGCTCGTACATTTCTCTTAACACTGCTCATGAGATCTTGGGCGAGGCTTTGTCCATCTTCCTTACACAATTTCTCCCAGTTTTTCTTCAAAGCTTCTTCGGTTTTGAATGTTTTTCCGCTTTTCTTCAACTTCTTCATTATCGCCCAAAACTTATCGATCGGACGAGGTTCTGGTGTATTTGGCGGGTTCGCCTCCTTCGGGACCACATTAACGCCTTTCGCTTCGTACCAATCCATGACAGGCTTGGCGTAATGGCACGAAGCGAGATCCGGCCAGAACAGCGTGGGACCACGGTGAGAGCGGAGAAAGGGCAGCAAGCGCTTCTGCAAGCATTCATCTCATCTCATAAATCTGCCCGTTTATGGTGCCGGTTGTAACGAACGGCTTGCTGTACCCTCCGCACTCGCAGATCGCCTGCCACAACAGGTACTTCTTCGCGAATTTGTCCATCTTTCTCTTCCGGAACTTTTCCGGAACCTCCATGCGGGACATACCGACAAAAAACTCGAGGCCGTGATGTATATCCGCAACTCAATCCGGATCTGGGAAACACATAGCGCTTGAATATCTGTAACGCCTCTTCCTCCTTCAGTAGGTGGTAGGGTGACTCTCTCGACGGCCGACTTTGGGTGATGCATGCGATGCTTAGTGAACGCCACTCGTACTGCTCGTTCTATCGCCTCCAAGTCAGTTTTGGTCCACTTTATCACTCCAAAGCTGTAGGTCAACAGGGCACGGCAAACGTGTTAATCGCCTTTATCTTGTTGCCGGCCGACAGGTACGACCTCAGAACATGGTTGACTCGATACAGGAACTTTTCCTGCAACTCCTTCTTGATCGTTGTATGGCGAGTCCCGTTCAATGGCAGGAATCGAGGGTACTTGTAGGACTCGCCTTCAACCATATTCCGAATCTGCTCCTGTTTGTTGATGCGAAAACTACCGGTATCCAACACTTTGCCCCGAAGAAGGTTGACTTTTCGACGTTGGCGCTGTCATGGCGTCGACATGAGGACAGCTTCACTGCCATCCGTGAACCCAGTTGGAAATATACATCCCCCCTCTAATACAGGAGGTACGGCTGAAATCGCTGAGGTTATCTTCGAACGCACGAAGAGCGACGAGGAGCCTAGGGGGGCTGTTTCAAGTTCAATGGCAGGCTGGAAGTCCAAAGTGCCATACACGCCGTGACTTGTGGAGAGCTTGGCAAGGACGCAGATATGTACGATGGAGGCATCGGTGACACTACCGGGGCACGGATCCAGCTGTTGGGCGTCAGAGACGGCAAAGATACTAGATTTTCTTGAGGACCAATCGGCAACGGTGACATAATCAGCGAGCGAGGTTTGGGTAGATCCCACGCATCAAGTAGGATGTTGATGGGAAGCTTATAGCGATTTTGTGTAGCAGCTTCTGCATGGCGGTCAGCTCCAGCACGGTCCTTGAGTTGGTTAATATGCGACCGTACAAGCTTCCGATTGTCGACCCAAACATTGTACATTACTGTACCGGTTTTCTCCAGTACAACTACAGGTGCCCAGTGCCAGGTGTTGTTGACGTAGACCTTTGCAAAAACTAAGTCGTCACGAAGGTAGCCTGGTTTTACTCTTGACTTCGCTGGTTGATTATTCCGCGTTGAGTGGTCAGGCGGATGGCGAAGTAACTCCAAGCACGTTCGGATTGGACGAACGAACATGATTTCCACCGGTGACCTGCAGTCTGGTGCTGACGAATTAGGAGTGCTTCGCGTATCGTGCCTTTTTCTCCTGTATTTTCTTGACGGACCGCTTAAAAGTATCGACAAACTTTTCAGCTTGCCCGTTCGATTGTGGATGAAACGGTGCGATAGTAAGGTGGTCGATACCGTTCTCCACACAGAACCCTTGGAATTCCGCACTGGTGAACTGCAGCCCATTGTCGCTAACCAACGTTGCTGGCATACCAAACCGTTTGTCGTACTACGAGTTTGGATGATTTCTGGCCATTTCGAGTACGAGTCCGCGACGACGAGGTAGTATTCTCCAGTGATGGGTCCAGCATAATCTATGTGGACGCGTTCCCATGGCTTGCTGCATCTTGGCCACGGAACCGGTGCACACTTCGGTGGAGACTTCGCTGCGGTGGCGCAATGTCGGCATGACTTGACGTAAAGCTTGCTTCAGATAGAATTTGAACAAAAACAATTGCCTGTATTTCAGTTATTTATTATTGAATTCAAGATCTTTTTTTTATACAAATGTAGCGTTTTCTTCATGCTTTTAAGTAAAAATACGGATAAAATTATTCGTCACGGTTTCGAAGGAATTCTCGAATTTTTCTTGTAACACGGCTCATTAGGCGGCGCACACCTTCTTCGTCCATCGTTTTAGCTATCTTATTCCACCAGATCTTCATCTGCTTGATGTCTTTGACAACCTTTCCCTTTGCCTTGAGTCTCCTCTTCATGATTGCCCAGTATTTCTCAATAGGGCGGAACTGGGGGCAGTTGGGTGGGTTAAGGTTTTTCGGAACAACCTGGACCCCTTTCTCTGCATACCATTCTTGAACGACTTTGCTGTAATGACAGCTTGCCAAATCTGGGCAAAACATTACGGGATGGTCGTGGGATCGAATGAACGGCAAAATTCGTTTTTGGAGACACTCGTTTTGGTATGGTTCCGACGTCATTGTCTTATTTGTAACGAAAACTTTCGTTTTTTTGCCACAGCTGCAAATGCCCTGCCAAATCATGAATTTTCGTGCAAATTTGTCGGCAAAAACAAATTTAAATTTGGCTGGAACATCCCCCCGAGCCGTTGCCAAGTAAAATTTTTGACCTGGGATTTGCCCGAAGTCAGCCTTGACATAGATTTCATCGTCCATCAGAAGACACCCGTCGAACTTGGCCAGCAGCTGGTCGTATAGCTTCCGAACACGGATTTTGGCCACACTATTCTGTTTCATGGTCCGATTTGGCTGTTTGCTAGCTCGATACGACTTGATTCCTTCCCGGAGTCGAGTTCTCCTCACGGTACTATGGGCAGCACCGAATTTTCTGGCCAAATCACGGTCCGACAGATTGGGATTCCTCTTAATCGTCTTCAAAATCTTACCACGCAGTTTCCGGTCGACAGTTCTACTCCGACGATTGGCTTGAGGCTTCCGAATCGTCGTCAATGTTTCCTTATACCGTTTGATAACGCGCCATACGGTATTTCTGGGCAATTTTAGCTGTTTAGCTAGCCTAGATGCAGACCACAATGGATTTTCCAAATAACTGTGCACAATTTTTTCCCTTCTTTCGGCTTCCATGTTGATTGTTAACAAAGTACAGTCGATTTGCGGAATGTCAAAAATACATACGTGAAGTTGACAAAATTCCCGACACGTGGGCGCCAAGAACTTTCAAATCCGTCCACCAGGAGCGCCACAATATGAGCAAAAGTTTGTTCCAATTCTAAATGAAGCAAGCCTTAGTCGGAAATATCGCTGTCCAAAGATGGCCAGTATACGTACGATCTGGCAATGGCTTTCATTCGTTGGATGCCAGGATGATCTCGGTGAAGTTGGTCCAGACAGCGCCTGCGGTATGGCGAAGGGATAACCAGACGCTCGCCGAAGAGAATACAACCTTGGACAATGGTGAGTGACCCCTGACGGTCGCAGAAACGCTTCAACTCAGAGTCGGAAATCTGCTTCGTTGCCGGCCAGTATCCGTGAGAAAGTGGTACTTGAGATCGCAATTCTAATGACTTAGCTAAATTACATCGATAGAAATGTTTCTGCATATTGATGATATTTGAGAAAACCGGTTGACCATTTCTTTTTTTATCGGTAGTAAAATCACCTTTGGTCTTATCACAAAAGTTAGTCCAACAAAAGAAATGATCATTTAAACCATTTCTTCGTAATAAATTTCCCTTCTCTCCTTTTCACACATCTATCAACTTATGCATCTCAGGAAACTACTGCTTTTCGAGGAGTGTTCGATGCTGTGGGTAAAAAGGACTTGTGATAGCAATATGTTCATCAGCACCTACGACTAACTTTAATTAGATTAACCTTTATTAAACTAAACATGGCATACAAGTACACTATTGAAGGAAAATTGTTATAAAAATATATCTTATTTTTCCACGACGTCTCACCGTCGCAAATGAGCTTTAACCTTACGGAGTTATTACTCGTCCCTCATATCGGGAGGGGCGCCCCGATCAATGACGGATAAAGATGTATTCTCTTCATCAAACGAATGAATACAGTTTTACGGCATTGAGGATGAAATTATATAAAACTAACCCACTCGGCATAGGATACCGACAGAGTTTACTCACTGAGACTTGTTTTCCGATGTTTTGATAATCATTTAGATATACATAGCTTAAATAATGTTTATTTGTTTTGATTCTTTCGCAAAGCCATCCTCAGGATGGCAGTCGCAGCTCTCTTGACCAGCCCAAACAACAGATCATCAGTCAAACCAGTTAGATTTTCCGCAATTTGTTTTTACCGATCGCTTGCAACCGGAAAAGGCCTCTCATGACAATTCTAGACAATTTTGTTTTCTATCCACGCAAAACTTGAACTCGCCAGTATATATTGCTTTTCTCATAGAACACTATACCATTGATTGTTAGTTTAGTTTGTAAAATCCCTGAACTACAAGTTCGTTCGGTTCGTCTGATGAATCCGTAAGTCCGATACGGCGTTTCTTCCCTATATGCTAGGTGATATTTTTCTGTTCCTTAAATGCTAGATTTGAAATTAAAATAAAATTGGACGATCCTTGAAAGGAATTGAAGACATGCAACAGCGAAGCGCTGAAATGTGGGAAGGGATTATTTTGGGGGTGGGAAAGACGGGGAGCGGTAGTTAAATCTCTGTTGTTGTTGTTAATAATGTTGTGTGATCAATCGTTTTGGTTCTTTACGCTTATACGCTCTCCGATGCGACCTTCGGCGGCAGGTCGTTTGTAGTGTTGGTTTCGATCAGCAGTGGCGTGATGACCTGGTACCGACTGTGCTGCGATACCCGTTCCATTACGCAGGACGACGAGAGCCGCGCTTCGGCGTCGTGATCCCAGCATTCCTCCATCGTGTCGCACAGCGCGTTGAGACCCTAGAAAATTTGTTTCGATTAATGGCCATATCTGACGGGGAAAACTGATATCGAACTTAGGGTATTTTTTTTGCGATACGCTACACAATAGTATTAATTTTAACCTAGTATAAGATAAACATGGTCAATACTAGCGTAAAGCATTGCGCAAATGATAGATAATAACAAAACAATTTAAATACGCCAAAAAGTTTTACTAAAACGCGTTTATATGGGATCGATACACCCATAGAGTGTATCATTTGACATCAACTTCTGTTCACAACATACGCCCAGACCATAGCTTTATTACGATGGCATACAACTCACATTATGATTCCGCCAGTGATCGTAGATTCGCGGTCGCAGCTTCTTTGTCACGACGTTTTCCTGCATTTCCTCCAACGTCGGATGGGAGCCAAGTTCGGACTCGAACGGTAGCCGATACTCATCCACTATGCCGCCATGTACCGTGCAACGCGAAACCAACTCCCACAGCACTAATCCGCATGCATACACATCGATCCGGAGGAACGCATCCCGAGTGAAGTTGATAGCTCCTTCCAGAATTTCCGGTGCCATATAGCGGCGGGTCCCGACCTGACCGTGGGTGTCTCCACATGGTTTACCTAAAAACGATCGCAATCAGATGACAGCTCGACGCGAAAATTGTCACTCACACAATACCTGGTGTAAAGATAAGTGCCAGTCCAAAGTCGGCAATGCATGCCGTCAAATCGTCCTTCAATAGCACGTTCTTGCTCTTGAAATCTCGATGGGCTATCGATGGCTTCAGTCCTTCCGTTTTGCTGCTCTGAATTTCCTCATGCAGATGCATGAGCCCGCGGGACATACTCTCGGCAATACGACACAACTCCTGCCAGGTTACGGTGTGCGACTTCAAGTAGTCACACAGCGAACCGTGACTGCAATATGCCGTAATCAACCAAAAGTCTGTGTTCTGATCGATGCGCTTCTCGCAACCGATGAACTGTAGGATGTTTGGGTGGTTCATGCGTGGTAGCTGTAATATGGGATAAATTAATAAAATACCCGAATGCCATGAACCTTGACAATCTAACCTTGAATATCTCCTGCTCGGTGAGCCACGATTGTTTCTCTTGCATGGGGAAAATTTTAACTGCAACCTCTTGGGTCATCAGTTTGGCCTTCCATACCACGCCGAATCGACCCCGAGCCTTCAGGTCAACCAACTCAATCGGTCTTAGCGCAATGTTCGGCGAAGAACTGGTGACTTCCGGTTCATTCTATAATTGGAATTTAATTAACCATTTGAAAAATTACAACACGTCTCGCTTACCGTTGGTATCTCGTTAAACATAAATTGCTTTCGACGACGTAGCACAAATACCACCACCGCAAGGAGTACTGTCATAACTCCTATAACGCTAGCTATCACTAGAAATACACTGCTGGATTCTATTGGTACTGGATTGGCGGTTTCCGGTGCATTCGTCACATTCGGTACCCATCTGTGCTCTCGGTTGCACATGTTCGCCCGACAGCAGCAGTAGTTCAGGTTATTTTTGGTTCCCAGCGAAGTGTCGATGCATTCCGTCCCATTGCACTCGTTAGGATTGCTGAAGCAACCCTTCATCGTCACTTTGACTTCATCTAAAAGTAAACAAAAAGTTAATGCGCGGTCCGTGTTATTTGTAATCTCGACAAAGTCCTACTTGTCACATTGTTGGTGCTCCACACGACGAAACATCCCATCGGTTTCTCGGACTCGCCCTCTTCGCAAACCTCAGTGCCAACCTTGCAGTCACCTTCTTTGCATTCGTACGTTTCACAGACCAGTCCGGTGCCGGTTTCCGTATTGGTCCGGCTGAGCGATGCTTCCAATCCAACCGTAACTGGAATGGAACACAATCAGAGAGGAAATCCGTAAGAGGTTTGTATGTTTCGCGCCCCCCGGCTGCATTCAAAGTCAAAACATAAGCATCGATCGTTTAACTGGGGCTGATGGCACCGAAAGAGGAGACGAGTGAAAAGCAAAACAAGCCTACTATTGTGAACAACATTTTTGCCGTTGCAGCCAGGGTTGCCACATGCACAGATTTATCTAGATTGACACAGATTTTTTTCATTTTTTTTTCATACAGATATCTGTATGAGAAGATTACAGATTTTTGAGAAAAACCAAGATTTTTAAGATTTTTGGCAATTGTCTTTCCACTCAAAAACCTCAAATTCAAAATATGAGTATAGTCTAGGATCCAACATTTTATAAATATTCTCGTTGCAGTTGCATCGAAAACCGGAAAAATCACTCGCGCTAATCAATATAACTGCTTTTCCGTATGGCAACATAGTGTCGCATCTAGTGCGCTGTGTTGCACATCTGATGCGCTGTACAGCGCACTAAATGCGCCACAATTCAATCGTACAGAACGAGAGAAAAACCATTTGGCGCCAGTGAGTTATTCCGGTTTTCAGTTGCAATGATAATACTACTTTCAGTATGATGTTTAGGCTTGAAGCAAAATAAGACATTTGACATTGACACTACAGTGACAGATGGCAGTATGAAAGTCAATTTGTGTGTGTGCCCTAAATGATTTCTCCATTAATTTTTTGATTATATTATGTTTGATAATTTTTGCAGAAAATTTCATGGAATTTCTCAAGATTCTCGGACATTCCTTTAAATATTCCTTCTTGCGTTTCTATAGGTATTCTTCATACGTTTGTAGGCATTCCTCCAGGGATTCTTTCAAGAGTTTATTCTGACATTGCATCGGCAGTTTTTTCAAAACTTTCTTGTGATGAAATGTTTGGAGGAATCCCTGATCTTGTGAAGTTTTGTGACTGTTGTTGTGTGAAGTTGTCACTGGAGGACACCTGGAGGAACTATACAAAAACTAAACATTTTTTCCTGCAGTCATTCTTGGAGAAAATCCTGATTTGTTGGAGAGATCTAAGAAGATTTTTTTGCATGAGCTCCGTAATCTCATCTATTGAATACTTAACTATAAAAATTCGGAATCATTTTTCAAATTTTGTCTACGATGCCTGCAAGGATTCTTACTTATAGTTCTCCAGATATTACTACACTATTTTTTCCAGGTATTCCGTTGGAGAAGTGTTTGTTTCAAAGTTGCGCAAGAGATTGTTCCAAAAATTTCGGCAGAACTTCTTGCAGTGATTTCTACAAAAATACTATTCTTCTAATGTAGAAGTATTTTTATGCATTCATGCAGAAGAATTTTGGGAAGTTCGAATAATGTTCTCGATAGTTTTTTCTGCTATATGAAGCATATTTATTTCGTACGTGATTTTTTGTTATCTTTAATATAATCTTGCAGTGCGAAAACCTATACATATTTTGCGCAATCGATAAACAGTTGCAGATCGATGGCACCGATTACAAATAAAAATGCTTTGGATCAGATGGAGCTTCAGTAATTATGGGTTCTGACCGATCCATAAAGAAGCTGCTGAAACGTGACTGTCCTCATTTGATAATTATCAAATGAACTTGCCACTTTTTGGTCCTTTGTGCAAGTAACGCATGCAAAAAACTGCAATTGTAGCTGGAACAAATGATGCGATATATCTGCACTTACTTATCCTGCAGCCTCAAACAATCCAAAAAATCCCAGATCACACAGTTCTGCATCCGTCTGCCACTAGATGGCTATCGTTGGAGACAGTTGTCAAATGGAATATGGAACGGTTTTCGGAGCTCGTGTTGTTCTTCTCGTTCTAATCAAATTGAGGCAACAGTTTTATTGTTGTCATCTTAATGACGCTGCCATTTCTCTTCTTCTTAAGCTACGCATTGTCTCTTATCATCAAAGCGAATCGAATCTTCCAGTCAAAAGCTATGAAATTCCTGAACATGTGCCATCAGCTGAAGTCTCGCTGATGGAGCCTTTTTTTTTTTTTTTTTTTTTGTCTTGATTATAGAGATTTTCAGCCTTGGGCTGGTTCATCTCCCGTCGTAGTTACTCAAATTCCCTTTTTGGGTATTTTCGTAACTTGTTCGGAGGTGAGATTCGAACTCGTGACTTTGGCGTGAGAGGTATGGATGTTAACCACTACGCCGGGGTCGCCCCCACCCTTGCAAATTTTTGTGTGGACCTAAAACACCTGACGGATTTAGGAGTTTCAGATTTTGAGAAATATCTTCGTAAGAAGTCGGGAATATATAACGGCGAAACAGATAAAAAAAAAACAAAAAAAAAAAAAACTAAACCCCTCGAACACACTACAAAACACAAAGTTTTTTGCCAAAAATAAAAAAAGGAAAAAAAAAAAAATGTGCCACCCCTGTCCACCATTCTTCCGTGGTTCAAAAAAAAGCCAAACCAGGGTTCCCCCCCCAATAAACCCATCCCAAAAATTTTTTTGCACTCCATTTGACCACAAAAAAAAAGGCCTATCAACAATTTAAACAAACACTTCTTCCCCTTTTCTCAATTCACATCTACAACTGAAATCGACAAAGATTTTTCATTAGGGCCTAGCTGACAAACGTTAACAATTGCTCAGGGACCTGACGGACAGAGATTTTCCTGCAGCCAACATCTCTAACATCCAAACGTCAAAAGATTCATTGTTTGTAAACAATGCTGGTGTTAGTACCCGTAGTAAAAAACGTCAGACGGGCCTTATTCAAATAAGGCCCGTGATATGTTGGATACTGTCAAACGCTAGCAAATAGGATAGGGTTGCCAAGCCCCTGCAATTGCTTCTTCCTTGAATTGTTGACCTTGGAAACTTGCCCCATTAATCTACCACATCCATTTCGAAGAACAAGAGTCCTTCTATTCGATAAAAGTTGGAAGCTTACATGGGTAGATTTTGTATAACGATAAATTTTTCGGAAGAAGCCGTGGTTTACGTTTGTCAGTTAGGCCATTATGAAAAGTCTTTGTCGAAATATGGCCCATCAAAACAAATCGATCAATGCCAAGGCACGACAGGCATGACAGAACAAATGAACTAACTCTTTCACTCTCGCTTCGTATCCTATAATTACGTGACGATGCGCACATATGAAAATGAAGAATGTTAGAAAGAACGGGTGGATGAATTTATCCTAATCATATATTCATCACATTGATACTGAAATCCATGTGAGCTGCAGCGAAATTTTGATTGATTATTATGAAAGAAGCATTTCAATTTTGATGCTGCTAATTTTGAGCTATAGATTGTTGAGCGTTGCTCCAACGAGTAAACAGTCGATTCTCATATTAGTGCTCTAATGTTTGAACACACTAAAATTTGGGTACACATACAGTATGCAAAAAAAGTTTATCCACTCCCCCGACCAATTAACAATTATTTTGTTTTCTGGTGAAAATCAGTTTAATTTGATGAATGTTCCTCCATAATTTATCAATTTATGTTTATTTATCACATTGCCATTGAAAATACGGCGTTTATATCTTTTCTTGAGATTTTATGTGATGAATTATGAAAAAGGGTTAAAAATTACGCAAAAGAAAGTTTATCCACCCCCAAACGGATACTACGATTTAAGTGTGTTTTACAGAGTTTTAGTGTGTATTCTGCAACTTTCTGGAATGTAAACATTGTGTCTAGCTGTCATTTAGTGCTTTTGAAGTTTTCGTGCTCAAAATTTCAGTTTCGCGTTCAAAATTGGAAGTTATTTGTTGCAAAATGCCCAAAAAAGCACAAATTTCGATTAGCATCCGAAATTTGATTATTGAACCTCACAAAACTGGCAAAAGCTACCGCGATATTCCCGATAATGGCAAGCTTCACAAAGATACGGTCGCTAGGATTGTGCAGATGTACAAAAAGCGTGGTTCTATCTCACCAGCTAAGCGATCGGGACGTCTTTCAAAGACAACTGGCCGAACTGACAGAACTATCGTGAAGAAGGCGGAGCTAGACCGGGGACTATCAGCTCCGAAAATTGCGAAACAGATTGAAAGCGAGTTTTCCATTCAACTGACATCACAATCCGTACGAAACGGTCTTCATAAGAAAGGTCTTAAGGGCAGAGTAGCACTTAAGATGCCATGGTTGTCCGCAAAAAATATCAAAAAAAGATTGAAATGGGCCCAGAGACCACATTTCATGGACCAGTGATGACTGGAATAAGGTGATTTGGTCAGACGAGACGGAAGAAATGCTATTTGGGTCTGATGCTATCACACAAAAAAGGAACTGGCCAACCATGCGTCCTCATCAATCAGAAGTTATTTTTATAAGTTCATTTATTATTTATAATTGATTTATTCGTCAACAGATAAAAATGTTTATCCCAAAGACAACTTGATAACACTAAATTACATACAATAACTAACACATACATCTTCGGAAACAACGCTTATTAACATCACGGGATACGTTAAAATTAAACACTTTATAGCAGCTGTTGAAAACGCGACACATGCTTAGCACAGGTTCGTGTTTGCCGTAGTTGGTCCTTGAGTGCCGGAAGAAAGATTGTAAACGTAGGTTTCGTCGTCGAGTGTTGATGTTCAAGAGACCAAGTAAAGTGGAACAGTCGATGTTTCCCTGAAGGAGGTCACCAACAAAACACGCTTTGGCCACCATACTCCTCCCTTCCAACAATTCCAGGCTGATGAGCTTACATCGACTTTCATAACTTGGCAATCTGCGAGGGTCTTGCCAACGAAGATGTCGCAAAGCAAAGCGTATAAACCTTCGCTGAACGGCTTCGATCCTCTGGACTGCATTTTGGTAGAAAGGGGACCAAACGACAGCACAGTACTCCAAAAAAGGACGAACCAAAGAGCAGTATAGTGCCTTCAGACAATAAACGTCTTTGAAGTTCTTTGCGAAGCGGAAGATGAATCCTAACTGCGATGAGGCTTAAGAAACAATTTAGGCAATGTGGTTCTCGAATGACAGTTTGGAGTCGAGCATTACTCCCAGATCCTTGATTGTTGTTTCACGTTTCAAGCATGTTCCTCGAAGGATGCTCTCGTGGAGAAACATCGCACGTTTTCGGCCAAAGGAGATAGCCGAGCATTTGGATACATTTAAGGACATTCTGTTGATCCGGCACCAGTTTTCAAACACTTGTAGTTCCTGCTGGTCGTCCGCGTAGGATAATTTCAGGCATCTGAGGACCAAGTTCACGTCGTTCATATATAACAGGAAAAGGAATGGACCAAGGTGGCTGCCTTGCGGAACGCCGGATGTTACTGAAAAGCTGGGCGAGGCATAATCTGAAATCTTCACAGACATAGTTCTACCAGTCAGGTATGAGCGGAGCCAGTTCAACAATTGATCGTGAACACCCATTTTCTCGTACTTGGAAATTGCAATCTGATGGTTCATTTTATCGAAGGCCGCAGAGAGATCTGTGTATATGGCGTCTACTTGATGACCGCGTTCCATTTCGCGGATGACGAACGATGTAAATAAGGTAAGGTTGGTTGCCGTCGAGCGCTTGGGCATAAAACCGTGTTGTTCAGGAGAAATAGTACCATCGTCAAATTCTTCCATCATTGCGTGCCCTCCCACTTATCTTGGTTTTGTTCGCTTTCCTTCCTTCACCCCCCCCCACTCCCCGGTTTTTCTTTTTGTTTTTTTTTGTTTTTTCCCCCCCAAAAAGAGACCGGCCTTCCAATTAAAGCGTTTTTTAACCATGGGCCACCCGGCCATTTTCCGCCCCCCAAATCGCATGGGGTCAAGCGGAACTTTGTCTACACGACCATCAGGCGATACCGGGAGACGTCCTCGACCAATTACCGTGCGAGATCCGGTCGGCCGCGTTCAGCGAGGACGCCACGGGTCATCAAGATCGTGAGGGAGCGAATTCGGCGCAAAAAGAACCGCTCAATCCGGAAAACGGCTGCAGATCTCAACGTTTCCATTGGAACCGCTCACACCATACTCACCAAGGACCTTGGTTTCAGGCCTTACAAAAAACGTAAGGTCCATGGCGTTTCGGAGGCTACCAGCAAAAAGCGGTTGGATCGAGCTAAGAGGATCCTCTCTCGGCACGCTGGTCAGGAGTTTGTTTTTTCGGACGAGAAACTGTTCGTGCTGCAGCAGCCGCACAATGTGCAAAATGACCGGGTGTGGGCGCCATCGAGGGACAGCATTCCTGAATCCAATATAAACATCCCTCGGTTCCAAAGTGCCGCGTCGGTGATGGTTTGGGGGGCAGTATGCAAACGTGGTAAGCTACCCTTGGTGTTTATTGAAAAAAACGTCAAAATCAACGCGGCGTACTACAAAACTGAGGTTTTGGAAAAGGTTGTTGCCCCCAGTCTCCGAAGCCTCTACGGCGATGAGCACTACGTGTTCCAGCAGGACGGTGCACCAGCCCATACGGCAAATGTGGTTCAAGCCTGGTGTCGGGACAATTTAACCGACTTTCTGGACAAAACTTTATGGCCTCCCAGCTCCCCGGACTTGAATCCTCTCGACTTTTTTGTTTGGTCCTATATGATGGCGAAGCTGAACGAATACAAGGTCAGCACTTTGGATCATTTCAAGACGGTAATTCTCAAAATCTGGGACGAAATGCCCATGCAGTCCGTGCGTGCCGCCTGCGACGCGTTCGAGAAACGTTTGAAGCTCGTTAAGGAGTACAAAGGGGGGGTCATTCCAAGAGAAATGTTGTAAACGTTCCTTGTAAACATAGCTTTCAATAACATAAATCCAAAAAATAAAAAAACATGTTTTCATTTTTTTAACAAATTTTGAAAGTGTATCCGAACTTATTGAACACCGTGTATGTAAATAGTCATGGACCAGCCTTTGAAGAACAATTAGTTCGAATAGCTTGTATACAGCAGTTAGTGCAGCAATCCCACGATAGTTGGTGACGGATCGTTTGCATTCCTTTTTGTGTATTGGGAAAACAAACGACTCTTTCCAGCATTCAGCAAACACACCGGAAGTTAATGAAAAATTGAAGACCGTAGCCAGGGGCTCAGCGAGTGTGTTAAGGCAACGCTTCAAGACAATTGAAGGAATACCATCATGACCGCGTCCAGTTGACGTTTCATCTACTTCCCTGCTAAAATCACCATATCACTATGGATAGTGAGTGCAGAGCCAAATACAGACAAGCGGGGAACATTGCTAGTAGCCGCTACGAGGCTCGCGGCATCCAGAATTTCGTCACAGAAGACACTGCTGAACTGCGTACGGAACAAGTTGGCGATTTCCGCGACAGAGTCAGCTTAGTTAGTGCCGTCAGTCATGGTGGAGGGTAAACCGATTTCCTTCCGTTGTTCATTCACGAACCGCCAAAAGCTCTTCGGTTTCGTTTTGAGATGACTCTGCAATTGAGACTGATGAGAGTTGTACAAGCTGTTATTGAGGTGTTTGTAATCGTCATTGGCGCGTGCGTAGTTTGTCCTCGTAGAATCGGTGCGATATTTGCTGTGTCTCCTCAGAGCAGTCCTTTTAACTCATTTCAAAAGTTTGAGGTCGGAATTAGACCAAGCAGGTTTGGGAGGCTTACGGTTGAGTTTCTTAGGCACGAATTGATCAACGGCGTACAGCAAAATACCACACATAGTCGAAGCAGCAAAATTCGCATCCCCGTTTGCAAGGGTCGTGTTCCAATCCACGCCGGCGAGAAAGTTGTTCATTTCCTCGAAGTCAGCATGGGTGAAGTCATAATAAACGTTTTCGATGTTGTCGTGGAAGCTGTACTTAGGATTAAACTCCAGTGTCAGTAGCAGAAGGGAATGATTTCTGCAGCTTTTGACAAGCGGTGTCGGAGCTTGAAGAACGGCTGTTATTTAGCTGTTTTACATCATATAATGGAAGTCAACAGAATGCATTTCCAAATTTGTTTTTATTAAACACAATGACTACATAAATTATTGCTTACGGTTATATTACAGTTTCAGACATGTTTCATCGCTGGAGAACGAGAATCGCTTTACGATAATATACATTTCACCGTTAGGTTTAAAATAATGATATGATTGGGTTCCCGAAAATTGTGTCACGCGAGCATAGCGGTTTTAAAATTTCTATTCCATTGTTTTGTAATCATGCTCTGATTATTAGTCGTACTGTATTTTGGAATATATGTAGTTCATTTGCTGTAGTTATGAGATGGCGTTGTAAACTTGCTTTTGCTGCATTGCGTTTCAATACTCCTCCCAACGCGTCGCGTGGACCTTTTCCATGACAGTCTATTATAAATAAACGAACTGCAACATGATTGTGTTTTTGAATTCAGCTATAGCTATAAAGCTTGTGAATTTTAAATCTGAAAAATCATCCTTGTGATGTATAGCAAAAGGATGGATAGTGCATTGTGCATTTGCCCAATGAAATCCTTGAACTGCATCTTGTACAACGAAAGAAAAAAAATCTGAAGAATCACAAATTAGTATACAATCAGTAGGTTTTAAACTGTTTTTTAGGTATTTCAAATAACTTCCTTGCTGTTCGACAATAATGTTATGCGGTGATAAATCATAAATTTTCTCTAAAAATTCTTGTATTTCCAATTCCACCAGATCCATATAGCAACGATCTGTTTGACGCTACTGCTTGAATTGCAGGGATTCAACATGATTTTCACTAAGAAGAGAAATTAGGTTTTGGCCACGTTTTTCCGTGCCTGGACAATGATCACATGTGTTCAACCAACATTTCTCATTGGGATTATTGCACATTATTTTGAGAAATAAATCATGATATGAGTTGATATCACGTGGAAGTAATTTTTTGTCTGATATGGTCTTATAAATCAATTTTACATTTTGGTGGTGGTGGTGGTGGTGGTGGTACACACACAGTATACCGTAGGCTCGTACCAGCCAGGATGCAAAGTTTAGGCCGGTTACTCCCGAACAAAACCCTTTTTTTTATTTCGAAAACCTGCTCTTTAAAAATGGCATAAGCCTCTTGAAGATTGCACAAAACTAAGCTGCGTTGCACGAAAGCTTTAGTACAAATAACATAATCTCTTTTTCCAGGACATGCGCGGCTTATGTTTTCGTCATAAAAAAAACTCACGAACGCGTGCAAGGGTGTCTTCTGCTAAAGAAGCTCTGATTACATTTTTTGTAGGTGCTGACATAATCCCTTTCTCATTTTGTAGTTTTTTGGTATGGACGGAGAACTACTAACGAGGGGGAAAGTCGAGTATTCCCAAAAATGAGAACACGTAATTTATGGACATTTAGATTTCAACAAGCTAAATAAATTTATAAAAATAACTTCTGATTGATGGCGACGCATGGTTGGCAGGTTCATTCAAGTAATGAAAACGCGTGGTAGGATAGTCAGCAAAACCTAAAACATAGCATTTTTGAAAAAAAAAACTTATCTCAAAAACTAAAATACATACATCGCCAATTTTTTGATATGTTATGTAAAAACGTCGATGAAATTTTTCTCAGAGTATATATATATATATTTGAAAAGTGCCACATTGTTACGATCGCTACGCAAACCGTTTAGTTAAGCATCGTAAAAAAGGATGATGATTTTCCAGTAAGGTTTCTAAGCCTAAGAGCATAGAAATAATTCTCATTTGTAACAATTCATATCTGATGCAACTTGTTATGTGGAAATTAAAAATAACGAAAACTTGGCTTATTTCGATCTTGTCGTTACTTCAGAAAGAAATTTAGAAAAGCATGCAAGTACTGACATTTCTGTAAATGAGTTAATTACTTATAAATTGTTATAAAGCAAAAATAATTAATTTGTGAATTGAAAATGCCACTTTACAGATGACTCTAATCAATTTATCTAATATGTAGTTGCGCTATCAAAGGGCAACTACATATTAGGTAAATCCGTGGTGCGTTTCTTGTGAATCTTAAGTCAATGATTATACATAACTTTCAAAGCTTCATTGGTATATATTGCTGCTGGTCTACAGGATGATTGTTTTCAAAGCACTTTTTACAAAAAAAAAAAACTGATGTAGAATCCTTATTCATACTATGGCTGGTACAATGTACGTGCCACTTTTGTGGACTAACTGAACTCACTCAAGACAAATGTAATCATATTTCACTGAATTATCATGAACTACCACTTATTTGTGTCCAGTCGTAAGCCAATAAAATAATTTATATCTAAAAGGATTGGTGTGGACATTTGTGTAATGCTAAATGATCTTTAATGCATCTATATGCGTTGTTATAAAGCTATCATCCATATTCCTGTTTAATGATTCCAGCCAGATAGACGAATGCAGCCTTATAAACAACTTGAAAAAGGGATGCTGTATTTTATTCAAAAATATGAACACATTTGTCATGTTTAAATAATTTATTTCAATTTAATCTTACGTTATACTGCCGTGAAACGCATATCAGTCCCATCTTTGCTTGATTTCCTATTCATGTGGGACTGATATGCGTTTCACGGCAGTATAGGTTATTTAGATTACATTTGAGTGTAAATGCGGCTCAGTTTGACTCTACGATCTAGGATTTGCTTAAGGTTATTTATTGGTATACTGCTAGTAACAAAGGCTATTATGGACAGCCATTGTCATTGTGCAATTTCTGAAATCATCATCTCAAAGACCCATAAAAACCCTTCCAATTGCATTCATATTTCACTGATCATCCCTATCGCCCAAGTCGACATGATCAAAACACAAACATACACACACACTCTTCAAAACTTCGTAAGCAAAACCGCAGCAGCTATAATAGTAAGATCCAAATACTTACATATTGCGAGACTCGCTGCTATGAATAGAATAGTACGCATTCTTGTTTGTTGGCTTGCCTGGCGTATCTCTCACTACTCGGAACGTACAAATCTCTCGAGTCGGACTCACTTCCCCACAGACTGGATCATATTCTGCGATTTCGATTCAAATCTGGCACGACGCACCTCCCGTGGGAATAGTAATTACACACAGCTGCTTTCCCCTGTCTGGTTGACTGTCTTTCCGTCTCTCGACACTTATTACTGGGCCATCCAGTCCAACTAGTATGAGCAGATCTTCAACAACACAACAGCAGCATTGTGAACTGCATGCATAAATTGGTGATCTTCCTTAGCACAAAACTGGCCCTTATATGCAGCACGACCAGATGCAGCACTTGGGCACCATTGTAATTATCTTCGTTTTTTTTTCGTCACGATGGATCAAAACACTCAAAACATCAACCCCTTTGTATGCGCACTTCACTACCCAGGTACACCTCGGCGTCTTACGTTTTTTCACCCACAAAATTAATTCAAATCACACTTCGCGGCGATCGAACAGCGAGGAAAGTTCCGAAAATATTTACGACGATTGCAACTTCAAACGCCTGTCTGGCGCTGACGGTCAGACATGGAGAGGAATTATTACTATTCGTATTATTTCTTTTCCTCCGATTGGCTCTGTCTGGCATTGGTCGTGTATTGGTGTGACCTTTTCTTTGATGTTTAGATACACTACATCAGGCAGAAGGAACGAATATGCTCTGGATGCGTCGCAGGTTACCCTTTTGGGCGGATATTGCACTGCTTTCTTCGCGGATGGCGGTCTATTTTCGATCACGGAAATCGCAATGGCAGTAACTTGGCTAAACAAGGAACCGAAGAAACGGAGAGAAACACACACAAAAAACTGTTAGCCTCTTCTGGACATATTGGCCGTCGTCTGGAAATCTATGTAGATAGGTACGACGTCGTACTGTCATACGGTAAAATATCTGCCTGTTATGTTGGTAGTCAGACGAAAGAACAGGCAAGGCATACAAATGTGGATGGAAGGTAGATGGTAGTCGGTTGATGTATTGGTATCAGGCACGAGACGGTTGATTCGAGCAGTTTAGATTTGATTGCCATGGAGACGGATGGTGATTCGATTCGTCATTTTTTGGATATCATGAGGCACGGAGATCGCTGGTCATGTTCTTGTTTTTGTATTCGTATAGCACGATGATACATGAAGACTTTAACGCACGTGCTATGATGAATGGCTACGAACCTGGCATCTCCAATGAGAACAAAATCTAGATGCATGTTAACATGGCTTTTTTTGATTCTGTTGCTTCATTTACAGAGTCTTTAAATGAGAGATTCCTATATCACTAAAATTTCCAACTATGGACATAAATCATCAAATATTCAATTAAATACAAACAAATATTTTTTGGTGGAAACATGCACTCTCGTTTAATTGCAAGCCAAAGCAAGCGTTAACAACGATATTGTTTGCAATCTTTCATACAACAAACCTGATTGCAGCGATATCTGGCTAAAATTTACATGACAGATCCCATTAATTTATGCCAAATGTGGATTAGATAACGCAGAAAATTAAATGTTTCTCTAAACTATGTGGGCTTCGAACGGAGAGCTGACACTCAGGAAGACGGGTGCGACCGATCTCCGGTCCTCACAAGTTCGTACTTCACACCACCGCGAGCCATGTGATCACAATAGTCTGTCAGCTGAAACATGATGACGCTGGTTGGCCAAGTCTGGGCAATATTGTCAATTTGACAATAGCACAGTGAGGGAGCGCGCTGGTTCCATTCTCATTTAATAATTATTGCATATCCATTTATTTAATTATTTCGAATAACAGGCGTCGGTGTGGTAGTGGTAACCGTGACTGCTATTTGGCACCCCAGCCACAGCGGATCTGGGTTCAGTCCTAGTCGAGGTTGGTGGGATTTTTCGGAGGTGAAGAAATCTCTGGTCACGCCTTCCTTCAGAAGAGAAGAAGAATAGAGGTATAGAGGAAGAAGTCGTTTGTCCCGGTTCATGTGTTGATGAGTGCGATATGTAGGGTCCAGGTGGTTGAGTTGTTGGTTGAGTCGTCTTCCTGGCGTCGGGGGTGAGGAAATATGCCGCCGAAAAATAAACTATTAAAAAAAAATAGTTTGTAGGTTGAATCAGGAATATAACCGCAAGGTTCACGTAGGACCACGTTGGTTTATAGTAATAATAATATCATCTCATTTATACGTATCATTACACACATATGGTTGGTTAAAATGTTAGTAAAATAGTTCTAAAATTTTGCTTTGGACCCGTCCCTTGTTATGAATTTTGCTCCATACTACACTTTCGTGATCCTCATCTTTCTGTGCCATGCTATTCAATGCTAGTATATAGCACGCGAGACGAGCCGAAATGATTTCATAAGGGACGAATGGCCAGTTTTCAATGGTCCGTGGGTAGACCTACTATACTAGCGTTGATAGCATAGCCCTGAATGAAGAGAGGCACGAAAATACAGTACAAAGCAAAATTCTTAAGAGGGGACGGGTCCAAAGCAAAATTATAGAACTATTTTATTAACATTTTAACCAACCATATGTGTGTACATATAAATTAGATGATATTATTATACAAAATCAGACACCGGTAACAAAGCAAAATAATCTTGCAGCTGAGGGGTGTGGCTATTTTTGTCTTCATCATGGAATGAAATTAAAGGAACAAAAAGAAGAAGACAATTTGAACCATTTGTTACCCGTTTTTGAGGGACCGGATAGAGGAAAACATACCTGTTCATACGGAGATTTGTATGGGGCCAAAAGTATGTCATTTTTAAATGGAACTACTTATACTAATAGAACTTAGTTGTAATTTTAATATTAAAATTTTGTAGACCTACAAATCTGATCAAATGGTGTTTGAATGATGTCATTGTGTTCAGTTAAACAGTAACTATTAGCGTTCAAAAACCTGTCACTTTAGCGTAATGCTGTCATTTTTCGAAATTTTGAAATGACACCCGGCATAGAAAAGAAAAACGTAGTCCACGTTAAAATATTTTGAATTCCATTTATCTTAAGGGCATAGAGCAACAAGGCAAGCATGAAAGACTTAACTTATTTTTCAGCATTTCATCATTACATTGACTTTAGAATGGCGATTCAGAACTACTACGTTTCCAGGGTACTGTTTCCATAGAAAACGGGTAAACGCTTATTTTATATTAACGGTATTATGATAGGATGATCCGTTTGTTTCAGAAATTGTCAACCCGGGCTCTTCTGCCACTCAAATTATTCTCTTTGATATGTAACTAGAAGGCTCTTGAAGATATGTCCTGAAAAAAAATTATATCTTTTTTATTAAAATTTGATCTTTTTTAATTGGAATGATCTACTATGTTGCAACCTTTCCAGGACTAGAGGTATATTTTTTTTCAAGCGTTGTTTATTTATTTATGCATCATCTGACAACATGGTCTTAATGAAACGTACTTAATCCTAGCTTAGTTAAATACATTTAGAGATCGTAAGCGTTGCTTGAAAGTATTTTTAGACAGGTTTAAATCAAAAACATGATATCCTATCCTGGAAAGTGTAAGCTGTTTAGTGGAATACCTGTAACTAGAAAATGAGAGGAATGATTAGTAATTTCTATTTAATTCCAACTACCTTTATTGCTTATCTTGACAGATACGTGTATTTCGTCTACAATGTGCAGACTTCTTCAGTGTCGTGTACTAATACTCGACTAATATTCTAATTGAAATTGTCTGCTTATTGAGTTCACGGGATCATTGAAGCCATTGGACCATAATACACGTTCTGGAGCATAAATCCTCATACGCTCCAGCAAGGCAGGACTATCGATTTCGGCACGGAGTATTTTGGCACAAAATGCAGCTTGATTCATCTTACGACGGTTCGACAGTGGTTCAATGCTCAGTAATGCACAGCGATGCTCGTAAGACGGAAGGTTTATAGGGTCATGCCAAGGTAGGTTTCTTAGTGCGTGACGAACAAATTTGAGTTGCACAGATTCGATTCTAGAGATCCACACAGCTTCGTATGGTGACCAAACCACTGATGCGAATTCGAGAATTGATCTTACTAGAGAGCAATAGAGAGCTCGTAGACATGTAGGATCATCGAAATCTTTGACGATTTTCAAAATAAATCCAAGGCTTTGTCAGCTACGGCTGAGTAATACAGCTTGAACGTGAGTTGGTGGTCCAAGAGCACTCCAAGATCTTTGACTTTATCAACGCGCCCAAGTACTTTTCCTTCAATCGTGTAGGGGTACATAATAGGCTTTATGAGCCGCCGATACGAGATTGCACTACACTTCGATACACTCACTTTAAGAAAGTTCGACTTGCACCAACGAGCGAATCGATCTAGTAACTCTTGGAGTTGCCTGCAATCAGCTTCATTACGTACTACGAGGTATATTTTCAAATCGTCTGCATAAATCAGTATTCCACCGTTTGCTAACAGGATCGTCACGTCGTTGAAAAATAATACGAACAGCACTGGACCCAATTGGCTACCTTGTGGTACACCAGAGCACGGAGAGAAAGGAGTAGACAATGTTGATCTAATTTTCTTATTGAGTTGTCTGTTGCTTAGGTACGAACGGAGCCAATTACATACTCTGTTTGATACGCCAACTCGAAGTAGCTTTGCAAGAAGAATATTATGGTTCACAGTGTCAAAGGCAACTTTTATGTCGGTGTATATGGCATCAACCTGAGCTCCATCGTCCAAAGTTCCGATACAAAAAGAGGCAAATTCACATAGGTTATTCTCTGATCGCTTCGTATAGAATCCGTGCTGAGATTCACTGATGTAGTTCCTGTACGAACTGAACAGTAAATCATTCGCAATAATTTCAAGACATTTGAATCCAGCCTACAAAGAAGTAATTCCACCGTAGTTTGAAATGTCTAACTTATTACCTTTTTTATGCACCGGGAGTATATGAGATGTCTTCCAGGTGGATGGAAAACGTTGATGCTGATGTGATTGGTTGAAAATTGCCTGAAGAGGAGCGACCAAAAAGGAGTTACACTTTTTGAAAACACACGAGGGAATGCCATCAGAGCCAGGCTGAAAACACTGCTTAAGTTTCAGTAGGGCTGCTTCAACCATTGATGCGTTAATTTTTTTTTTAATTAAAAAAGACCGTGCAATTTCGTAGTTGCTAATCCGTTACTGACAGAACTAGTGTAATTGCACAGAGAACCACATAGATGGAGCTTCGGAGTAGCTTTTCATCTTCAATGTACAAGTTCACTAATTCTATTTATAGATTAGTACCGGCGCCGACCACGTCTTCACGGTCTTTTGGGGAGGGAGAAGAAGGATGATTAGTTTGACAATTGTTGTTATTAGAGACCGTGATCACCACTGCATCTCTACAATTGCCAAGGGAAAGATAGTTGTGTTAGAGTGAGGCAGGTTATTTTTAGATCATGGATGCACTGTGGTAAGTGATGCGATCAATGAAAGAAAGCGCAGTACACTGCTTTTTATTTTAAATCTAGTGGTGAAAGAACGAGGCAAGTGACAAATGGCAAGGAAGGGGACGAGCCTGGGATTGAACTCATGCAGAACGGGTAACCACTGAGCTATCCAGCCGAGTCTTGCTTCAACCATTGATGCGTTAATGTCGCGCGTCTCTTGGTACTGGATCAACAGCTAATTCTAACTCCTCCAAAGTTGGGATCCGGTCTTCGAACACGCTAGTAAATTGCCGAGAGAAAAGCTCGCACTTTGCTTCAGCCGTTTGTGCATTCGATTCTCTTAGGTACATTGAGGTCGGCAAACCACTCTCTTTACGCTTTGAATTTACAAAACTCCAAAAACGTTTCGGATTTCGGCGAAGTTCATGCTGTCTGCGTATGACGTACATTTTGTACAAGAATATCCACGATAAATCCGACTGGCTTCGTAAAATTGTCTTTTTGCATACACACATCTTTGGCGGCAATATTGCTGTAATCACATGGAGCGCCGTCGTCACAGCGTACGAAGCGCGGTACAGCTCGACTGATACAGTTGCACTCATGAATCTAATTAAATGAAAGTAACGGCATTATCAACATCGAGGCTTTGGTACACCTCAGTCCGGTTAACTTGCGATAGGAACTCATTTAGATAACCGTAGGCCCCTCGATGAAAGTCTAGTTCAGTGAGCTTAACATCTTCATGAAATGATGTAGTGGGCAGACAAACCACAGAAAAGTAGAGAGCTGGATGATAGCGATCAATTGGAACAGCTTCCTCAGTTGCGAATGTTACGAGCCATTTGAGAATATAAAATCATGTATCCGGTCAGAGCAGATCGAATCAGCGAAAGCGTACCCACTGCTTGAATTCTTCCAGATCAAACGTGGTTGATTGAAATCACCGAACAAAACGAGCTCACCCATTTGAAAAGATGGCTTCTATACGAAGCTGCATGAAATTAGTGTCTTGACATTTATCCGGTGGCATTTACAATATACCAACAAACAAGGGATACGGTTCGATCACGATTTTCACCCATAGCTGCTCGATATTATTTGTGGTAGTAAGCTGAACAATTGAAGAGGCGTACTTCCGCTTCACAGCTGTGAGTACACCTCCACCACGACGATGCGAGCTGTCGGTCAACGCGATGGATATAATAATCGTTGCTAAACAACTGGCATGATTGAATACGCCCGTCGAGCCAAGTCTCTGTGAACACGTATACATCGTAATCCAATTCTGAGGTTGAAAGAAACACTTGATCAATTTTGGTCCTGATACCACGAACATTCTGGTAGTACATGTGTAGCTTGGATGATTGCTCGGCGACGTTACACTCAGTGAGAGCAGAGAATGCACCATTCGACGCAGAAGAGTTGCAACACAGGCTGGAAGACCCCTTCATCGATCTCGACCGCAGGGCCAGGACGACTCTGATGACTGGAAACAGCATTAATCACGACTGGATCAAGTGGCTCAGGGGCTTCCAACGTACTGTATCGTTACTGTGCGTCTTGGTGCTATCGCATGAGTTTGAGCGTATACCTCGTTCGAATTCGGATTCCGGATGGAGAAGTCACATGTCACAGCAAGAAAATTAGAAGCTTTAGAACAGGCAGTGGCGGCATCTGGAGGATTACTGGAACTCGAAAAGCAATTAGGTAAGATAACGTTTTTATCATACGTATACTTGTCTGAGAGGTTTTGTTGAGAGACTCCACCACCAGCCACGACCACAGGTCCAGGACGACAACGTTGGCAGGAACAATCAGCAAGCTCGACTGGGTCGGGTGGATCATAGTAGCGTAGTTTTTCTTTTCAGTAGCAAACCAGTGGATGTTGTACTATATATATTTTGCAACAAACATATTATGAATCCTGGTAAGTGTCAGCTTTTTAATGGAATACCTGTAACTAGAAAATGAGAAGCAAGTTTAGTAATTTCCATTTAATTCCAACTACCTTTATTGCATATCTTGACAGATACGCGTATTTCGTCTACAATGTGCAGACTTCTTCAGTGTCGTGTACTAATACCAGTCGCGAATGCCTGAGATAGACATACAACGTACAGCGTTGTACTCCTTTAGTCTAGTACCTGTTTTTAGTACTGGCTTAAAGTATTTGACAGTTTGTACAACGCTGTACGTTGTATATCTATCTCAGGCATAACATCGCTAGCAGGATTCTTCTCCGTATGGATATTATTCAGTAACAGATTTTATGAATTAGGAATCATTCCGACTAGTACCCCTCGTTGTAATAAACTGCTCGACAGATGGGATTCAATCTCTTACTACGTACACAAAGTTGTGTGCAGGTTTTACACAACAGGAGTAAGGGAGTGACAACGAGTTTTATCATACCCACTTTGACAAATGCTAAATGAGTCTACCCATGAGTGCGAGCTATACTTGAAATCTTTTCCCCCGTCGGTAGCTACGCGAAACCAAAAACAACAAAAACAAATCCATTGATCCTCGATGCCAGATGATTCTACTCCGTATGGAATTGCATCACTTTTCCTAAAGCTACGAACGAAGACAGTCACAAGTGTTATGAATTGCTATTTTTCCAAAGTTTTCGAATCTTAACTGTTTCCTGCCGAATTTATCATTCAAGCGCATCAATTGAAGTCTTGAGAGAGTATTTAAAATATAATTGTAAACCGAGCACAAATCCTATCGGGAGAGAAACAAGGTTGCTACGATACAGAATAAGTTAAAGAGTATACAAGTAAGCATGGAAGAAAACTCAGCAGCACTTGAAGTCTAACTGAAAACGTACAGTGCCGAGTAAGTTGTATATTTTTGTGAATCGGTTGAGACACATCGAAAAATCCTAAATCCAGCTCAAATAAAATTGTATTAATTTGGTAGTGGACCAATCGTGGTCAAAAACGTAAGAGACCTTAAACTCGAAAAATTTTGCTCAAACATCGAAAAAAATCAAATATTTGTTCAGACAACTACTTCGAGGAAAGCGAGTGAAATCTATCAAAACTGTGATAAACATTATCGTCTGTGGAAAAACACTCAAAGTGAAGAAATCTCTAGCAGTGATTATCATGCAAGCTCCAGTGAGCCAAAAGAGCAACATCATCGTCAAGTCCATGAACATTAGTTCCATCAGCAAGCCCAAGAACATTCGAAAGTTTAAGCCCAAGTCGTCGATGGTGAAGTTTATGTGTTCTATCAGTGGAAAGCGTAATATTTGTATGGTGGGTACGAGAACTATTATCGGTACGATGACGATGGGTCGCCCTTTTCAAAATAATGAGCAGCAGGTCATCGTCGGCGTCGTCAATTCAATGTAAGTATAATCTCAATGTTGAAATCTTAAAGTCTCATTTACTTCCATTGGCGTAGTACTAGAATTTGCGCCGGTGTTGAAATTTTCACTGATCAGAAAGTCAATAACAGGGCGACCGCTTTCAAGCGAGTAGATTCCTCTGAACCAATCAAAGAAGTCTATGACGTCTGCTGTCGTAACCAATCGGAGGCCATGGATGTTGCACAACGAAAAGCAAGCTTTGAATGGGAGGAGTACTAGATCGGCCTTCGTTTTCATTCACACTTTTGCGCTGCCTTCAACATTTACTGTTGAACGTTTGAGACGAGCGGTCGTATTTTCCGTGCGTGTGACATTTTTTGCAAGCTTTTGAAGTGATAGGAAGATAGGAAGATATTTTTTGAGTGATTGAAGTTAATTAAACAAATCGAAAGTTGGTGAATTTTTACCAAAAAAAAAAAAGTTTTTGGCTTTGGTTGTGGTTTATTCGAGACAAACTGGGCGATAAAAGGAAGATTTGGAGAATAGGGACAACCTACATTTGGAAGGCGTTAGATCCTTAGGAGTTAATTCTCTCGAGTATGTATACATTTTCTGGTCAATTTAAAACTTAGATTAGCGTTTTATGATTTGTGAAGGTTTGTGAAGGAATTCCAGTGTATAGTTTGTAGGAAAATCAATAAATTTTACACCCACTTTCATAGTCTCAATGACGTAATCAAGTAGCTACACCGTAGGCACTTGTACAGCGAACATGTTATAACACGTCGGAACGAGTTTATTTGTTCCAAGCACACCGAAAAAAAAACACCATCTTAAGTGCCGTTTTCCAACAGCTACGCCTAAATGAAAACATTTTAACCGGTGTCTGGTGAGTGAATATGTTTGGCAGCGGTCCAAACAACAGTGGAAGACGCTTTCGAGAAACTTCCACCGCCTGGTGGAGAGCCACTTGAATTAAGCGACACGCACAAAAAGATCAAGGTTAGCCATGCGTATCTCTTTTTCCTCCATTCGAATTGGGAAGAAACTTCTCGACCAATTCGCGAAAAATATATGCTAATGAGAGCTTTCAAACTCGTGTGTCGGTGATTAGCATGAGTAGAAGGGGATTAAAATTTGACTACGCCGAAAACAGGTCGACTGCCTTTAAACAAGCAGAAAAACAACATCACCCATGAGTCATGTATGGGGTTATCATATGAGTTTTATCTACTAACACATCGATTTCGTGTTTGGATACGTTTCCCTAGCATCTATAAATGTCATAAACCTGATGGGTTGTATAAAACAAATGAATACAACCCCCGCCCCTCTTTATTATAATGGCCACTGCGCCACCGTGTGCTGTAATTACAGTAGGCTGATGCACTAATCTATATTTATCGTTGACCAACGAACGGAAATTGATAACAACAACAAATACCGTGCGCAATCGACAAAGGAACACAAACATGAATGTGAGTTTCAATAGCCGGCTCCACACATAGCTTAAATGTGATTCGTTTCAACAAATGTAATTTATTCTCCACAATGCTGGAAGCAAGTTTGATGTCACCAGCCCTCCACGCCTTTCACATGACCAAAAAAATCTTTTGGTTAGTAACAGTAACGGTGATGTTCGACTTAGCTAATCTACTGATTGGAAATGATATCAGCTAAAAAAACGTACAGGAATCCCCCGAGAAGTGCGTGGAAGGAAAGAGAGGGTTTTCCCTCACTGCTATTTCAAATAACCTTCAATCAGTCACATTAACTATAGTAACTTTTATCGCGTTGCTAATCTTAACATTTTGGATTGTTTCGTATTCTGACTGCGCTGGGAAGAACCATCCTTCGCACTATTCGGAGGATTCCTGTAAATTGCCGACAGCTCCGCTATCATGGAAGCAAGGTTTAAGTTTTCAAAATGGTAGATCTGACTATTCGAGGTTGAGTCGTTGTCGTCGTCGTCGCCGTCGGCGGCAGTTTAAGCGTTTAAGTGTGCGAAGTTTCCCATCCATTCGATGCCGTTTCCGAAAGGTATTTGTGTCATCTCGCAAACCTTGAGGCGGCTTTGTCACCTTCGCTTCAATGGCCTTCGTGGTCAGCTTTTTTTATGAGCTTATGGCAAAAACCTTTTTTCGGCGAATGACTACCTGCGGAATGATCCCCTCGCTTTCTATTTATCGTGTAACAACTGGTGGATGGGCGGGGAGTTTTTTTTCTCCATCGATTAGCGTTGAACTAAAATCAAATTCAAATTTGATATTGAGTGTAAAATTCAACTTTTAGAGATGCTAAGACAAGCGTGACACTCTGAAATGACTTATCTTACACGTGACGCAATTTTTCATTGACCAAGGTTGAAAACTGAAAATCAAAATTGCTTTTTCAATGATTTTTCCCGGGAATCTTTCGTTGCAATAAAATTGAAAATTGAACTGCTGATAACATATGTAACATAAGTCCTGAGAAAAATACAAAAGCATCCCATTTGAAATCAAATAATCGAATTTTAAAATCCTCTTCAGGGTATTTTATTCTACTTGTAAACTGATTAACAGTACACTCAAGGGGCCATTATCTTCGATTCAACATGTTGAAGCAGGTTCTGGACGGTGACTAGGTCGATTTCTTTTATCTTTCGCTTGATTCGATCGACCAATTGTTGCTCATTTTGAGCTTTCTAGCCATCCATTGTACAGATTGCAAGATCCTGTCAATAAATGATTTCGTCACGAGCGTTGCACAGAAAAAAAAATATGAACATTAACAATAGCGTATTCCAAAATATCATACAAAATTATATCGTGTTATCATATATCTCGCGTAAATTTGAGCGAATGGCCATGCACATTAATGGAATACTAAACAACGTTGAACTGTAAATATTTTTTCGAAAATGTACATCATTTGTCACTGAAGTTAGGCTAAGTCAAATTATTTTTACACGATCGTATGTGAAACTACTTTGACGTGTAGAAACGGCGAGTTTCATTTGAAACATATCGGACGCCATATTAAATTAATCGGTCTACGCCGAAACCCAAATTATAAAAAAAAAAATAAAAATCCCTACACAAAAAATAAATACAAAACATATATATAAAAAAAACTGTATCCCACATTTTCTTTATCAAATATAACAAATTTCCCCTAAATTATTTCCACCATTCTAAACAAAAGAATAAAAAAACAACGAACAATTAAAAATATCTCCACCCCCCACACACCCACACTTTTATACAAAAAAAAAACCCAACCAGAAAAACACCCTTCCCCTACACAAAAAAAAAAAAAAAAAAAAGAAAATTTTTTTCAAACTAAAAAAAGCGAAAGGAGAATTTGCACAAACACACCTCCAAAACCCAAACAAAATACCACAGAAAAAAAATAATGAATTTTAACAGGCGCGTAAAATTTTCCCTCGTTTAATTTTAAGCCAAAGGAAGCGTAGACAACGAAATTGTTTGCAATCTTTCATGCACCATTCAACAATGTTGACAATCTTTCATACAACAGACTAGATTCAGGCGTTATCTGGCTTAAATGTACATGGAATATCCCATTAATTTCTGCCAAATTTAGCGTTCCTTTTATGTGCATTAGAAACGCAGAAAATTACATGTTTTTTTTTAAAACAGTGTACCAAACACAAATCAACATCACTATTAGCTAAAGAATAGGAATAAGTGAACCTTATTGGCGAAAATCTTTGTTTGCAAATGCTTTTAAAACTTTTTTTCTGTGCTGATCCAGAACTTCCGTTTATTTCTATTCATGCGTTGGAGTATTCATAACATTATACGACGGTATAAAATTCATCTACGACCTGTAAAGTTACTTTGACATCAAAGTGAGTCATGTAATATTAGTTTATCGCATAAATTTACATCATTAACCGCGTTCCCTTTATGTGCATTATTGTTGGCAAAATTTTACATGTTTATTTTTATCCACATAATTCATGGTGCGCAGAAAAAAAGGATGAATTTTAACAGACGCGTAAAATTTTCCCTCGTTTTATGTCAAGCCAAAGCGAGCGTAAACAACGTGATTGTGTGCAATTTTCCATACAGCATACAACATTGTTTGCAATCTTCCACACAATATACCTGATGCTAACGATATCTGGCTAAAATTTGCAGGAAAGATCCCATTCATTTATGCCAAATCCTGCATTCCCTCAGAATCCGATTGTCATGTTTGAAACAGTCCCGTTTGCGTTACAATCGTGTTTTTTGGCCTAGCAATAGTTTTAGTTTTTTGCTGGTTAATTGTCTGTTTTCCTTTTATCCTCTATATTTGCTTGCGTTTGTGCACGCGTAGAGTATACTTGTCCTCAGCTGTCCAAACAGGCTGCCAACTTTTACACGTAAATCCAGCTCGTACGACATTTTGAACGAAAACTACTGCGCAATTTGAGTTTTACAGTTCAGTAGGAGTATAAATAAGCGTTACAAGTGCATTGGTTAACTTGTGTGTGTTTGGTCATGCTGTCAAATAAACGCCTGAGAATATTCCCTACACGCTATTTTAAGACAACTCAGTGGCTGAGTAGATTGTACTCATTTCTGCCAGCATTATGAAGTTGTCAAAAAATGAGTAAGCTCGTTTGACCTCGATGAGTGGAATCTACCCAGATTTTGGGTAAATGATTGAGATAGCAATTTCTCATTAGTTCAAAATGGCGTTCAATAAAAATGAACTTGTGATTTTTGCGCAGTGGCAAAAAAAACTATTTTTTTAAGGTTTATCGGTGGTAAATGTCTTTTCTTAATCACTTTTATATTGAAGATTCGTGGCATTAAATTAAATTGAGTTGAAGATGCAAAAAACACCTGAAGCCTGAGATGCCAAAACAGCTCGAGATATAGTCAATTAAGAAGATGATCTTTGCACCAGAAATTTCAGCCCTATAGAAGACGGTAATAACGACAGTAATAATCTACATGCTTAACATAAATATGCAATTAAAAAAACACAATTTCTTCTACCTATTGTTTAGTGTATGTCAAAGAGATGTGCGGTGCGCCTCAAACAAATGTTACAAACATGTAACATATACGGCTGCCCCGAGTTGTTAAATGTACTTTTTCTTCAACGGATATATCCAATGGATATGGACAGTTTTGTTTTAAATTTCTTAATAATTCTTAAAAATTGAAGCCCTTGACAGATCTATCATTATATATATTTTTTTTAATACGTCTTCTTGAAAAAAAAAATTCAACATAGACACATACTACCGTATTTCTTTCATTCAAAATGAGTAAAGTTTACCCATTTAGCAAATGTCACTATATGAGTATATTTTACTCAGTTTCCTCCGCAGGCGCGTTTACTCAAATTTGAGTAAAACCATGTTTACCCATTTCTGGGTAAGTGCCTTTTTGGCTGGGCTGAGTGGTTTTTGACTCAAAAATGAGTAGCTGTCGAATAGCGTGTATTATCACAACAGCTTATCAAGGTAGCAATTGCAGATAAGAAACGTTTTAAAGTCATCTGAACTCCTGCTACAGCACTATCAACAGGGAAAAAGTTAGCACTATGATAATTGTCGATTCAACAGATCTTCTCTGTTCGAAGTGTGAGGTGAGACGAATCGTTGTCAGCTCGTAGGCGACAACGAGTCGTCTCACCTGGTACGCCGCGCAGAATAGCCCTGTTAACTCTGAGATATCGCTGATGACGCAGAAGCCTTCTTCAAACAGCGGACCATTGAATTAGCCCAAGTGCTAATTGGTGATACAAGTAAATATATCAGGAACCATACTGTGCACGCCTGTACAAAAATCAAATCATCTGTCTGGTTGGTTTAAGCGTCTAGCGGACAATTGGTCTGCGCAAAAAATATTGCGCATTTACGTTTACAAAAATAGAATTTGGTCGCAACGTACGAAGAATGATTGCGAATTCCTCATCCCGAAAATGTGTCTCCACAGACTTCCATCACTTACCTATCTATCTCGATTTCTGTCAACCCCGTCGCACTTTCACAAAACAGAAAGTTGAACCGTCATGTAAGCTCTGTAAAATTAAGCTAACTCACAATGACGAATCTCTTTTTGAAAGCCATTCGCGATTCGCGGAAAAATAGCAAGCCAATGACGCAGCAAACTTATCTGGCGGTTAAAGCGTCGCGTGATCGTTTCTTGTTTTTTTCATACGCGAGATCACGCATGCGCGACGATGAACACGTTTTCAGTTAGTGCTACTTTGGACTGATTTTCAACTGATTGAACGTCAGCATTATTCGACTTGATTCTGTATGCACTTACAGACGTCAATCCGACATCTGAGATTCCCTTATCTAATACCATACTAATCAGCACGTTTCTCTTCTGTCTCTCCTTCCAGGTTGGGGGGCCTAAACTCTCAACTCATTGATTGGTGAAGCTTAAGCTTTTAAAATTTCTATAAAACTCAACGGAGAACATATTGTAAGTATACCCATCGCATACCGAACGCTGTTGAACCGCGATCTAATCCAACCTTCGCTTCTCCCCCCTCAACTAGTCTCTTTCAAAATGGCACAGACAGCCGGAATCGAATGCCGCACCCTGCGAGAATCCCTGGTTTACAACGACAAGCAACAATCACCAGCAACAGCCCCAGAACCAGTACCAGTACCAGCAGCTAGATCATATCGAACAATCAGAGTTCCAAACGATCAGCAACTACGAGTGCAACTGGACGAATCTGACCTGGAATCAGCAGCCGTTCAGATCGCCACTAGCTACTTCGACGAACCCGACGAGCAGTGGTGTGTTCGGAGAGGTTGGGTGCAAACCGACGCTGAGGGTCGACAACATGTCACCGTCTCCTCCGCCCCACCAGTGGTCATCCTGCAGTATGTTCATGGTCGATACAGAAGCCTGGCCGGATGGCATCAACAGCAAAAGCGATACAACAGGTGAACAGCTCAATACACCTAGACCAGAAGACGTCTGCGGATTTGAGAATGGAAGTTTCGGAGGACTTGTTTCATCCGACAACAACCCCAGCAACGTTATTAGTAAGAACAACATCAATAGCAGCAGCAGCATCACTATGATGAACAAAAAGGAGTACAGCCACAGCAGCAGCAGCAACAACAACAACAAAACCGGCAGCAGGTACGGTAGCAAGAAGGACCAACCATTCGATTATACCAGTCCGATGACCCCACCATCACTCACTTTGGACGAAGCATTTATTACAACACCGTACAGCTCTTCATGGCAGTTCGAACCCTGCCAGGAGGAGACAATGCTTAGTCCAGACAATAGCTACTTGACGCCACACCAGAGTCCTGGTGTGGCGTCCCCCGGCAGCAGTTCGGGCGCTGCGGAGTACCGCGAAACAGATGAATTTGAAACTTGTGTCGATTTCAGTAAAATCATATTCCTCTCCAACAGCGAGGTGGATGAGGACAGCACCGCACTGTCGGAAGAAATCGAACAACTTTCGAAATCATACTACTGCAAATCGAACAACCTTATCTCCGTCGACAATTACACCACCGACGGATATAGTTCCGTATCGCCCAGCTTCCTGAAAGTGCTTCAGGAACAACCAACTACTGCCTGCGACGCAACACCATCGTCAGTCGCCGCGAATGGTGTAGTGTTTGAAACACACCCTTCTATTGCTACCATACTACAAAGTGATGCTGACAACGATGATAATGATGATGATGATAAAGATTATGTGCTAGAAAGGCCAGGAAAAGACGCAGCAGACGCAATTGCTTGGACGCAAGAAGCACTGCAGAATGTCTCCAGTAGAGATCATACTCTAGATTTTAAAACACAAACTCAATTAGAACACAACTATACGATTAAGCTACCCCTTGATGAGGGTCACAATCTAACAACACGTAATACGGTGAAGGAACCTTTGAAACTCAGAGAGACTGCAATTCTTCAGCAACCAAAGCGAGTACAGCCAAGCGTGAAACGGCAGCTCTTCGAACGAAAGCACAGTGAAATGGCAGGTCTCAAGTTGAAACTCAATCTGGCAACGGAGGCAGCTACCATTGGCGCCCCACTCGGCGTGCTCAACACTCCAGACCTCACTAACCAAGTACTCGAACTCGAAGCAGATGTCCTCAACAGTGAAGGACCATTCGACCTCGTCGCCTTCATCGATTCCGCCACGGTAAGTCTATCATCGCCTTAGAAATATCTCGTAAAACCCAACTGACCTCCATACATTCTCCACCCGACAGGACTACGACACCGTTCCGACGTCTCCAGTCGAGGAAAAACCTCAGATTCTGGCTCCTGCTGAACCCGCTCCAGTTCCACGGTCCACCATTTGTGCAACCACGCTGAGTGATTTATTCAACCCGGCCAAGCGCAAGCTCCCGATCATAACGATCGACAACATCGACGAGCTGACCGCATCGACTAATCCAAAGAAATCCCGCTATGCGACCTCGTCGACGACTTCGTCGCTTTGCGGCGATAATGCCTCGGAGACTTCATCGACTCCGCGCGCCCAGAAGCGCCGTGGTCGACCTCCGAAGCAGGATAGTTCGATACGCGACCGGTCCGAGTATCAGCACCTCAACGAAGAGGACCTGCGCTACCGGGAACAACGAGACAAGAACAATGAAGCATCCCGGCGGTCACGGCTCAACAGGCGGGACCGTGAAGTACGGCTGGAGCAGGAGGCAGATGAGCTGAAGCGTCAATACGAGGAACTGAAGGGCGAAGAGCGCACTCTGATTCAGGACTGTTCCCGATGGCGCAAGGCGGTCATGCGATTGGCGCTGTTGTAATATAAATGTCTCTCTGGTGTAAATCATAATTTTCATATATTTTTCAAACTAGCGATAAGCAGGATTGTTATATTTTTTATCGTCCATATGACATAAATGATGGAAACATAAAACGAAATAATGCAAAAAAAAATATATTGATGGATTCCGTATAGAAGAAAACAGCGAAAAAAAAGAAGTAGCATATATTAGGCATACTTGATTTGTTGAATTTCTATCTCATTACTTTATTAAAATAAAGATACAATAACAACAAATTGCTTCATGTTTTGACTTCACCGATATCACCACCCAAATTGGCAATTGTGTCTATTCTACTTCCCGTGCGGATCGAAACGAGTCGAGTCGCGCGACAAATACTATTCCCGTTTCCGTATGAAGCGACAATTGTCAAAGTGGATGAACCTTGATGAACTCTCACTGCATTCTGATTGTCAATCTGTATTGACAAATGTCTACTCGGAACGACTATTTCACGCGAGTACTGTCGATACATCAGAGGCAATCGAGAACGGTTCAAAAAGGAAAAAAATGGAAGTGAAGAGGTAAGTTTTAATTCTCAAAATGCTCGAAGATGGATTTAATCATCAAACATATTTGATTTCAGGGTGCGGGGGCCCAACCGGAAGCAATTCAACTTGCTGGTTGACCGGATGACTGCGAATCCGTCGGTGGCGAGAGGACAAAAGTTTTGCGAAGCGGCTGGAATAAACCGACATTCGTATGAGCAGGTTTGGAACGAGATGACCAATGGCCTGAACAGTTTTGGCCCACCAATTAGAACGGTCAAAGACTGACAGAAGGTATGTTATTAATCAATTAAAAAAAAGATCGGTTCTCAAATTTGCTTATATATTAGTTAGATATTTGTGTATAGTCCATTATATTATAGTACTTAAAAGCATTTTTTTTGTCAGAAAAATATTCTTGCAAATATGCCTCACTTAAATGGTTCATAAGTAATATATCATTTAACAAATATCGTCAATGGACCATGGTTTTAAATACTTGTAAAAGATATCAACTCGTTTAATTTAAGCAGAATCGTTGACACGATAAAATAACATGAAATTACATATAGTATATATTTTATATTTTGACTTCTCAGGTTTGGACTGATTACAAATGCAGCGTTAAGAACAAATTAGCTCATAATAGCCGTGAGGCCAAAGCAACTGGGGGCGGGCCGAATAGCATGAAGGTGTTGTCAGCTAATGAAGATGCGGTGGTTAAATTATTATCCTTGGAAAAAATGGTTAACCACTCCGATATGTACTAATCATCAAGATTAAGTGTGGTTATTTAAATTGATAAATCTCTTATTTGTAGGTTCCTCGTTCGGTCTACTCGTACATCCCACATCTGTGCCAAGCGCTATGCCGAGTTCCAGTCAGCCTCGCAAAACACCGTCACCGCCAGGATCGCCGATGCTTTCAAGCATCATCGAACCGCAGTTGGACACAGCTGAAGAAGGGGACCCAACCGCAGAGGAAGCAAAAGGTATTGAGAATACTCAGGACTCAGAACAGAACAGGAGCTCCCGTACTGCGCAGCGTAAGCGACGGTGTCAGCATAACATGGATATCCGTCACGACTTGCTGCTGGAACAGACTGAATGCATGAGAAAGATTGTGGAGCATACCGGAGAATGTGCAAGGTATGCCCGCAAAATGTTCAAGTTACGGGAGCAAGAAGTTAAGGAACGGCGAGCTAATTGGCATCAGAAAGAGAAGGATAGAAAAGCAGAATTAGAGTATAAGCTTGAACTTTTAAAATATAAGAAGGCAAAACTAGAGATTTTGGAGCGCCAGGAGTACAAAAAGTAGAAAGAAAAGAAGTGAAAAAGAAATATATTGAAATGAAATGAAAATATAAAACAAAAAGAAAAATTCATCTCTCATTACTATTGTTACGAAATTACAAAATTTGTTGAAGATTTCTCCTTCCGAATACCCTGAACATAAATTTCTAGAGCACTTTACCATAATTTTAAATTGAATAATAATTTTGAAGACTCCAAGTATTAAATTTGTTTATTGATCAGTTATCGAACGCTTAGTTTCCTGTCTTATTTCATTTGCTGACTCGTTGGCCACATCATCGTTTGCGAAATAAACAATTTGATTGTCGTCGATTGATTCCCATTCCATGATATGTTCGGGTACATTAAAGCGTTTTCTTAAATTGTGCAAGGCACAACACACATTCACTATTCTGGCTGCCTTTTCAGGCTTATAGTGTAGTTGGCGAGCTGCTAAAATGCACCTGAACACATTCTTCAACACTCCAAACGTTCTCTCAACTGTTATCCTGGTCTTTGCGTGGATTTCGTTGAATTTAGTCTGCCTTGCATCACAAGAAGCACGGAATGGTGTTATCAGGTACGGCTTCAAAGGGTATCCTGCGTCTCCTGTGAACAAATACAAGACATAATGTAAAGCTCCATGTATGTTAAATTTCCATGTATTTATCTTTTTTTTACCCAAAAGCCATGTGTTTCTTTCTCCATTCCGGTATTGTCGGTTCAGCTCTACATCCAACGGATTATTATTCCAAATGAAGGAATCGTGATTAGCACCGGGACTATTGGCATCCACGTAACGGACAAACTGTTTATGATCACAGACCTGAAAAGATAATTAAAATAATAAACTTCATGCTTTTGCTTCGATACTAATTCATACGTACAACCATTGCGTTCAAACTGTGAAATCCTTTCCTGTTGTAATATAGATGCTGAATGTCGCTCACTGGCTTGAAAATCCTCACATGCGTTCCATCGACGCATCCTATCACGCCAGGGAATCCAGTTTTTTCGTAAAAACCGCGTTTGATTTCGTCCTTTTCGTCCTCTGAAACCGGAAAACGTATGGCTGCCGGGCAAACTTCTGCTTCCAACACATCAATAACAGCTGCCAATACTTTGGAAAATGTCGGTTGAGCCATTCCCGCGAACAAATCGTTACCAACACCTTTTTGGTAACTTCCTTCTGCAAAGAACCGAAATGCTGCTGATAGCTTCAACATTGGCGGCACAGATGACGATTTAACTCCTTCTAGTTTATCTCCCACACTGTCCAATAAATATCGGAAGAGTTCTTTTGAAACTCGAAAGTACTCAATAAACCTGAAATCGAAAATAATCTTATTTTTTTTAATTGTAGGATTTGAACCGATACTCACGAATCTTGTGGAATATCCAAAGGATTGCTGATATCTCGCAATCTGCGACGCTCAAACCGTACCCTTTCTGGTTGGAAATCTCCAGTTTTCTCCTCATCGTCACTGAACCAGAACTCAAAAGAACTCATCGTTTCGTACAGATGGGAAAATAAACACTCTTTAAACTGTTATTTATAACTAACGATGCAACTGGCACTTTATTCTGGTCATCTTTATAGAAAAATCCAACGAGCTAAGATCAAAACATATCATTATGAATAGGACGAATTTCAATTACCTCTTTAGTTACAAAAGTTGTTACAAAATCATTCAAAAATTCATGGAATAGTTTCCAAGCGACGAAAACAATTACACATTGTTATTATTACATGTATTGATGGCTCTATCTATGCAATTATTTTACGTAATAAGCATATTAAAACATATTTATTATCAAACATAATTGGTTTCGCCCTTATTATAAACTCCGCGATAAACTTTTCTCAGTTTGACAAGTCTCCCGTTTCTCTGAGTAAACTTCACATTGGCATCGGTTCATCCCTTCCTCTCGATACGAAAATCCCCCCCCCCCACCCACCCCCAAAGAGCGAGACGAATCGCGCGACAACGAAGCGAGAATTGTCGTCTCGATCCGCACGAGAAGTAAAATAGACACAAATGTCTGGGTTTGGAATGCCAAATGAAACACTGTATATTCTGTATATTCAAAAATATTTTCTATTTCCTTCGAACCGTATTTGTCATGCAACAACGTATAGGTAAGACTCGTCTTATAGCTACATATGAGAGCCTATGAGGAACTTGGAATCCAAAAGCCAAGTTTCGGGCTTCGGTTACAATCATTACCAGGACCCGTTCTGAAATGTAGCTCATCCTGTCGGGCCAGCAAGTGTGGTTACACAAAACTGTCATTATTGCCAATTAAAACGCTTGCTCCCAAAAAAGTACAAAAACATTTAACTACTCGACATCGCAATCATCGCTGAATCTAACGATAACCAAGATATCAGCATTTATCTTCCAGAGTTCCAGCGTGATAGAGCCAGTGCGACGTTTGCACTATAGAAAACTATCTGCTGATGACTACTGCCCAACTTCCAGCTGAAGACCAGCGATGGCATTTTGCCATAGCTTGATAATCACTAAAGAGTGTGTCGAAAACATTTAAACAGTAATTACTCTAAAACGGTTAAATTTTTTTTGAGTTTTGCAGTTACATGTTTTCACACGCATTCCTTTGCCTTACATCCCCAATGCAGGTTAGGTAAAGGCACGAACGAATCCGCCACCTTGACAGGCAAAAGAATGCGCGCCTGATCGTGCTCATGTTCTAGTACTGCTATATCCAAGCCCTTCGCTCAATTTTCAATACTTCTATTCAATTTTCAAAACCTGCCGTACACTGACGGAACTATCAACACTTTCTCTTCATATCTTTCATTCCAGCAAACATTACTGTCCACTCTTGGGGGCCTCATGGTGATGAGCGAACATTTCCTTGTACATCATAATCGTTCCTTCACATACGGAGAATACAAACATAACAATTAAATTTTAATTATAATAATTTATTACTTTCATTAAGAGCGAAGTGGTGGCATTAATATAGGAGCATCTTCCCTGAGATGAAATCATTTTGCTTGATTATTTTCATTCATTCTAGGGTTTTTTTTTTTTTTTTGTTCTCTCTTTGGTTCTTTCATTCATATTCCAATCACCTTTACGTTTTTCATTCTACTATTTGTAGATTATGCTAGCCAGCAATGTTGTGTTTCGATCTGTACTAAATAAATTATTATTTAAAATAATCCCTCGATAGTTTTTCAATTTCATTGTAACAAATGAAAGAGAGCGAGACCGGAGAGAATATCTCAATGTTAGATTCGCCCTAATGAAAAAAAAAACCCCTAGAATTCGCCTCACAATGAACTTGAAGAACTCGACGCTGTAGAAGTCTGTAAGGCGCAGACGGAATCTATCAAAAGATAAGCTTTTTCAAGTGGAATTTGCTCGCGTTTACTAGTCATAATTTGAAAGTGTTTTTCCCATTTTTTTAAAAACTAAATAAGGGAGTTATCTACTCACCTATTTGCTGTCATTTTTGTTCATCCGCACGAAAGACCTCCACTCGTTTCTCTATGATTTTTATTTTAATCCTGTATTGCTAGCCGTGTTCACATCTTCGTGATCTACATTTCATTCAATATTTAAAAAATAGTCAACCAATGCAACACGTGAGATTAATAAATACAATTACAATTACAATCGCTTGATAGAATCCTTCCTGCAAAGTGATCACCCTGAGGAAAATAAATGCAATAAACAATTTTTGTCTGGTATAGGAACGATTGTTTTCATTCATACCACCCTTCTTTCCGTCTATAGGCACTTCCGCTACTCATCTGATACCCTATAAACACGAAAAAAAAAACTAATTATCACCGATTTTTTCATTTACTCGCAGGTCTCATAGCCTAACAGTAATCGCATTAAATTTTAATTTTAATTTGACGTTTCTCTCGTTTTTGCTTCCGTTGTCAATGATAGTACGCGCGATAGACTGGTCACGGTATAGCGTGCAGGGCTGTATGTAAATCAACTTTTGTCGGAGTTCGGTCAACAATCAATAGATCATAGCACGGAATGTATTAACCTCACTTTTTTGACAGTTCAGGGAGCTTGTTTAAAAAGTGTTAGAATTTGAACCGTTCAAACGAAATTTTTCGTTGGCTTTTTCCGGATTCTGTACGATTATATTTAGGAAATGATGTAAAAATAAGCACAGGTGTCTGTTTTCCGGCAACTTTACTTCAATCGTAATAAATTCTGAGCATAAAATCTCAACCCGATCTTACCGAAAATATTCTAAGTCCACGTAAACAAGCTCCCTGAACTGTCAAAAGCGCCTTGATGACACCATCGTGCAATGATCTAAGTGCAACTAGTGATTTGAAATTGGTTCACTGTTGTAAAACCCCTAGTTCCGAAGTACACCTTGCAGTCTGCACCTTGCCATGCACTCTTGCGCTTTTCAGTACCTTTTGGTACAAGTATCTTTGTTTTTGTTTTGATTCGCTATGTTATTTTGACAGAATATTTGAGAGTGCATTGGTGTGAGCTACGGTCTTAGGGGCGAATCATTAAGCTTGGGACCGATCGTGGGACCGATGTGCTAGTACTTCCTGAGCCAAAAAATATATTCATTTCCTTCGTGACTATCCACCCGCAGGTTCGGTTCTTGTATGCCAGGTTTATTATTGGCTGTTCGTGCTAAAGGTCGGTATCGAGTTCGAAAGAAATTTCTTTTTCTATCTCAATCCTGTGTGGTACAACGTGGATAGATAGCCAACACTGCCAGTCACGTCCGTTACGTCCCTTAAATATGGTCTACCTTGTACCAAAGACCCCCAATAACAAGACACACAGGTGTCAAATTTTTCCATACATACCGTATACTTCATGCACGGTAGCGCCCTCAAACGACTTCCAGAAACATGACATAAATATGTGTGTGTGATCAAGCGAAGGTTACTGTGTGTGTGTGTGTATTTGTAATCTTCTGCGCTCAAGAGAAACGTCAAAAAAAATCAAAACAAACTTGTACTGTGCTTTCGGATGGAATCCGACCATGGTAGAGAAACATTTTTTATTCACGGTAAGTTTCAGCTTTGAGACTAAAGGGTGTATTCTATAAAAATGGCACACAGAAAATCTTCTGTAACTTTTGAATCGTATGAGTAAAAAACCTAGAAATTTGAGTAGATCTTATCCATAGTGTATTATTTACATCTGCCAAGTTTCATAGTTATACATTCAGTAGTTCCAGTCATGTCGTCGAAACAAGAAATTGTCCGTGAGAAAATTTTGTGCACTCACAATCAAAATCCAGGGGCGTCCCACCGGTGGATTGCTAAAAGGCTTGGAATTGAAAATACAACTGTGTCTCGTGTAATAAGAACCTTCAAGGAGCGTCTGAGTGTCCAAAGGAAGGAAGGGAGTGGTCGTAAAAATGGTCCAATGGACAGTAAAATGGCCAGGAAAGTCGTACAACAATTCAAGAACCGTCCAAACATGTCAATTCGAGATGTCGCTAAAAAGTCTAAGGTGTCAGTCGGTTTTGTGCAGAAAACCATGAAGCGTGCAGGGTTACATGTTTACAAAGTGCAAAAAGCCCAAAACCGGAATGAAAAACAAAACATCACTGCGAAAACCCGCGCCCGGAAACTTTACACGAAGCTGCTCACCAAATCCGGTTGCATCGTGATGGATGACGAAACATACGTCAAGGTCGACTTCCGTCAACTTCCTGGGCAAGAATATTTCGTTGCCAAGTCGAAGTTCGACCCAACAAACATCGGTGTTGAATTAGAGCTTGTTCAAACAAATTTGGAGAAGCTATTCAGCTATTCTAGAAGAAACAGCTGAATAGCTTCTCCAAATTTGTTTGAACAAGCTCTAATTCAACACCGATGTTTGTTGGGGATGTTCTGGAGGATGTTCGAAAGAAGAAACTATCGAAATTTGCAAAGAAGTTTCTAATCTGGCAGGCGATTTGCGGATGTGGTGAAATAAGTGCTCCCTTCATCACTTCCGGAACAATAAACGGTGCGATTTACACGGAAGAGTGCCTTAAGAAGCGTCTCTTGCCATTCATTAAGAAGCACAAAGGATCAACTCTGTTTTGGCCTGATCTAGCATCCTGCCACTACGCTCGAAACGTATTGGAGTGGTACCGAGCCAACGGAGTCAATTTTGTGCCAAAGGATATGAACCCACCAAATTCACCGGAACTTCGTCCAATTGAAAAATTCTGGGCAATTATGAAAACGGAACTTCGCAAACATCCCAAAACTATAAAAACAGAGCTAGAATTGAAGAAAATTTGGGTAAAAACAACAAAAACACTGGGAAAATCGGTTGTACAAAATTTGATGGGTGGAGTGAAAAGGAAGGTGCGGGCATTCGGGATGGGAGACGAAATTGAATAAAACAAATGTTGTAAATCAAAACTCATTAGTAGTTCTTCATTCCCTGAAAATTTCAAGAAAATCCGATAATCAGTTTAATTTTGATGAGTATATATGTGTGTGCCATTTTTATCGAATACACCCTTTATTGGTAGTCACCAAATGCATTCTTGTTTACACTTCCAGACAGAAGAATTACAAATGTTCCACATTTGTTGCCGATGTCGGAACAAGCTGCTGGAATTCCATCTGTTCTACTGTCAAGTTAAGAAACTGTATGCTACGGAACCTCAAGTGATCGAAACCAAATTGGAAGACGGCCCAACTGAAATTCAGTCCAGTGCGAGTGATAATGAAAGCGGTGATATCAAATCAGAAACCCACGAAAGCGTGATTTAGGAGGAAGTACTTCTGGAAGATGATTTTGACGAAATTGGACACGACAACGAACTAGAACCGGACGTTTTTTTTTGGAAGATTTTGATCATCATAAAAACATGGAACCGACAAACCCAAATCAAGGTTTACTTCCCGTTACCGACGAGGACATCCTTTTATATTGTCAGATGAAGTGTCACGATTGCATTGCAATTCGACAGTTTCACCAACAATCAATATGCAACTAGCGATTTGAAATTGGTTCACTGTTGTAGAACCCCTTGGTCCGAAGTACACCTTGAAGCCAGCACCTAACTATACATTTTTGCGCCTTTGTTTTGATTTGCTGTGTTATTTTGACAGAATATTTGAGAGTGTGTTCGTGTGATTTCATTATTAGGGGTGTATTATTAAGTTTGGGACCGAGCTTGGGACCGATGTGCTAGTACTGACTGAGCCAAGAAAAAAATCGTATTTGTTCGGGACCTACTGGTCTTAGAGTTAGTCTATGGTTTCACCATGCTGAAAGAACACTGCCAGATTGTTCACAATCAGAAAGGTTACGCCTTTTGCTGCAACTGTCGATTCGAGGACCTGAAAAGCCTTCGCGAGCACATCCGTGTACACGTGAATCCAGCTAGCTTTCGATGCGAGCAATGTGTGTCTTTTAGTAATAAACATTGATACAGCAAGAGAAAAATGTTGGATTTTCGATTTCTAATGGCAGCCAAAAAATCTAACACAAGCTCACAAGAACCTCTTTTCAATAGCTTTAAAGTACCTGCATATTATAAATCCAATTCAATTCAGCAGTAGATATGTTCATAATGAAACCTACATATGCCGTTGATGAGTTAATGGAACATTCTTATATCTTTGTAGGGTGGATCCTCACATAGCCAAGTTAGCAATTACATCTACCGAAGCGGCTATACAGGCTAAGGCTATACAATTACAATTACCACAAATCGTACCAAGCCTTCCGGAGTAACTATCAACTCGGGCACGTCGTAACGTGGCACATTGAAGTAGTTCATCAAGTCTGACTTGTTCATGTAGCGGGCCCGAGCTTCAGTCCACTCTTCCTCATTCTCCATACGCCAGTCACGCATATGCGTATCATCTTTCTCGAAACGATCGAAATCAATTCGTTCGATATCTTCAACGACGACTTCTGTTTCACCGTGGTTTGGCCAATCGTACACCAAAAGTTCCGCATAGGTGCTGATAACTTTAAGATATAGTTGCTTGTAGATGTTTTCCATATCCTGCAGATATTTGTCGTAACTGCGAGTAACGTTGCATTAGCATACGAATTTGAAAAGTTGCGACATTTTTGTGGGTTGGATTCTGCTGAAATGTGTTCACATTAAAACTTTGTACATTTGGTGGTAACTGCGGGTCCAGTTTGCGCAAATCGTACCCATATGAGTTAACATAGTAATTGTCCATTGTAGCTTCCGGGAAGTACTTCATTTCCAATTCGGTCGCAAGCTCCTTTGCAAATACCGACTTACCGGCAGCGATTGGACCATCCACAACTACCACCGACAAACCGACATGAAACTCAATCTTCACTTTTGATCAAGAATCCATAACGACCGATTCAAATGTGCAGCGATCCCATCTGTCAAAACCTATAGAAACATTTTATCTAGATAAAATTTATTTGTCCAGAATTGCTCAGACATGAACCTTCTTATCAAGTTTCCCGCCCAACCACCCCCCCCCCACGAAACAAATAAAATAATATAAAAAAAAAAAAAAAAAAAAAATTTATTCTTTTTTTACTCTCATTCTTTTTGCCCTACCCCCCCCCCCCCCAACAAACACCAAAAACCCAAAAATATTTCACACACTCACCTCAATTCTCTTTCTATTTTCATTATCTTTCGTACACACAAAAAAAACACCCACACACAAAGATATACTTAAACAAAACCTCCCCCGCAGTTTTACAACAAACAAAAACAACAAACGATTTAAAATTGGTTCACTGTTGTAGAACCCCCCGGCCCCAAATTCCCCCTTCACCCCCCCCCCACCACCATATTTCCTTCTTTTTTTTATTTATTTTTTTTTTTTTAACAAAAAATTTAGAAGTTGTTTCCGCCCCTTTCATTATGAGGGGCGTATTATTAAGCTTGGGACCGATGTGCTAGTACACGAAAAGAAAAATCCACATTCGTTGTATTAATCAAACTACATAGATTTTTGCCATTGCTTTTTTTGCATAATATTTAAATATCATTCACATGACATTCATTAACCGTGTCATATCAACTTCATAACATAAACTAATACATTTCATATTCATTGCAATATACTTTTCATTGCGGTTTGGTACATGGATGCGATGCAGTAGATAAATAAATTTGAAGTATGCTTGTTATGACTGGATTTTGTTTTTTTTTTCTTTCGCTGAAACAAAATTAGTTCCAATTGAAAATAAGGAAAATAGGCAATTTTTGGTTTAAATTATATTATCAATATATTTTTTCGCTAACCATATGCTATTAATATTTTAAGCTTGATCAGTTGGGGTGAGAGGCTTTCGGATTTTCCAAGGCAGGAATACCAGCACTGGTAAAGGTTGGTAGCAGAAGCATCAAATCCATCATGCCTTATAGCAAACTGCATCTTCTACTGAAATTAAATAAAGAATAAACATCGTTTCCATCGGAATCAACTAAACGTGCATGTGGTTAATAGAATCATACCTTGTATACATCTTCTGAAAAATAAACATTACTTGACGAACGACAGACGAACCGATCCCGAGCGCCATACTGGATGGAAAAAAATTCCATTATCAATTCCCATCAAAAGTATAAGTCAAACATTATACCTTTGAGTCATAAAGCCAGCCTTATACTGTTTGTTACAATGTCGAATACATGGTATGAGTATGGTTGATACGTTATATTTCTTATATTTACAAATTTAATATTGCTTCTAATGATAAGTATTCGTCGATCAGACAGACATTAATAATTAATCTAAATGAAAATTTATAATTAATTATTTTTGGTAAAACTAGAGAACAAAAAATATTTGTTTTTGGGTCCCTGTCTTTTATAGCTAGTTTATGGTTGTATCTCTTTCCAATACCAAAAAAGATAAAGTTGATGCTAAATTTATATTGCAATTGTTTGTTGGTGATGTTAAGCATCAAAAAAAAAAAAAAAAAAAAAAAAAAAAAAGATCATCACACACACACACACAAACACACACACACACACACACACACACACACACACACACACACACACACACACACACACACACACACACACTGATGATGGCTCTCATGTGTTCACACATACATATTCGTTTCTAATGTTTCTGGAACACGTTGAGGGCGCTTCGAACATGTCGACTGAAACAGAGCGGGAGCTGTGTGTCTTGATATTGGGGGTCTTTGCTTGTACGCATATCTTTGGCATATCACTATCACAGTAGGCATAGACTCATGACCAAGCATCTCCCCTTTTCTTGTCTGTCAGTGAACGAGGTAAGATCGTCCTAAAGTATAGTGCAGCGCGTTGGGTGATTCCTTAGTTCCTGGATATTCGCAAATCCCGTATGTTAAATTCCGTTTACTGAAACGGAAAAAGGTCGGTATCGTGTTCGAAAGTAATTTCTTTTTCTATCTCATTCCCATGTTAAATTCCGTTTACTGAAACGGAAGAGTAAAGAATCTAAAAGAAATTTCTGCAGCAGTATCCACCTGAAAACAACCAAAAATAAAATTGGAATTTGTAAGGTTTCCACGCAAACTAATGGGAGCTGTCACTTTTACTTTCGGAAAAATATCCCGCTCGATTCCGATTCCGTAAGTGAAGGTGACATTTCGTTTCATGCAGATCAATTGTCAAAATTCCGCTGGTATTATTGAACAAAACTCCGTAACCTCTCTAATTTTTAAGTCGATCTGGCCTTAACCGCCCAAACACAATAATAACGGAAACGGAACGGCAAGTTTGGCAGTTGTTGTAAATGACATCCGATATGTAGAATCGGCTTGGATCTAGCCTGTTTTATTTCCGACAAACAGGCTTACTCAGATCGGGCTTTGCCGTTTGCCGTTGTCGTTCAGGTTCTGTTATCATTGTGTTTAGGCCATAAGGCTGTGTACCAATTCGCAAATTAATTTTAATTTTACTTAAACTTGACTGATGGAAAATAGTCGATTAATCGATAAAAATCCATATGTTATAGATCGACAAACTTTCGATAAGGAGTCTGTCAAAATCAGGGACGTGGAAACCCTATCCTATTTACTGGCGTTTGGTTCGTTGGTTTAGGTAGTCTGTTTTTTGTAGCGTGTTTCATGGTGAAATAGGATGGTGTTGTCTCGCAATTATTATTTTTTGAATTTTTTTTTTGAATAGTTTCGCTTGTCAAAATTAAAAAATAAATTAAATGCCGGTATATTATTGTATATAATAAATTAAATGTTATAATAATAAATTAAATGCCGGTATATTATGTCAAAATTAAAAAATAAATTAAATGCCGGTATATTATTATATTTATTATCGAACAATGTTATAATCCACATACCCTTATAATACCCTATTGCCGTCTGTCAGAAATAAGTCAGCTCGAGTAGCAGACTTAATCGATTATTTTCCATCTGTCAAGTTTAAGTGAAAATTAATACACGAATTAGTACACAGCCTAAATATATTTATTTAAATACGAGAATTCTCGAGTAATTCATGTTAAGGGCCTAAAAGCCATTTGTAAAAAATGCCTTTAAATGTCGATTTCTCTTGAATTTTAAATCACTCTCGTGAAATAAAAGCAACATCGGTCCCAAGCTAAATGATACGTCCCTTATAACGTAACTCACACGAATACACCCTCAAATATTCTGTGGAAATGACCAAGGAGTTCTACAACAGTAAACCAATTAAGAATCGCTACACGGCAAATAATCCACACATATTTATTGGCCAAAATCCCTCGCAAAAAAATACGTAGTTATACCAATACAAAATAGGGATCAATTCAACTAAAATTTTGGTTTGAATATGGACCAATAAAACTGATGAACCAATTAAACAAAACCTTTGAGTTGAAATAAAACTTCATGCTTTATAGAATTGAACATCGTGTTTTATTGCTCAAAACAAAATGTTTTCTTAAACCAACTAAACGCATTTGTTGAAATAACAAACATTGATGAACTAGTTCAACAAAACCATTGAATTGTAATAAAACTTCATGCTTTATAGAATTAAATTTAGGGTTTTGTTGATCGAAACAAAGTATTTTCTTTAACCAACTATACGCATTTGTTGAATTAATAAACATTGATGAACTAATACAACAAAACCATTGAAGTGAAATTATACTTCATGATTTATTGAACTAAAAGTCGTGTTTTATTGTTCTAATTATTTATGTTTTCTCACATTTTGGCAGGAAATCGTGCCCACTATGGACTTCCGAGGTCACTCCGGTCTAGTAAAAATCGCCGCAGCGACGAAGTTGACAAGACAAGACGCTAATTATACAGGTGGTTCTCAACGGTCATGATATATGGACTATGCTCGCGGCAGACCGCAGTCAGATTTTGCTCGTGATCTGATCCTTAAACCTAACGTCTAATTTGTGCGCTGTCTGATCGACTGTGTTGTGCACTGTATGCCTGATCAACTGCAGTTATCTGCAACGACAATAACTCGTTAAGAATCAATCTATAATATATTGTGTTTAAACTTACATTAGAAAAACTTCCGGAGGCAAAGGCAGAGACAGTAACTTGTCAGCATTGTGAAACTTTTGTACAATAACAATATGGATGCTTGGTAGGCTGACAGTATGTAATGTGCGCTCAAAATTATTTTATCAAAACAATAAATTAACCGTTTGAGTTAAAAAATAAATGTGATTGTAATAAATCAAATATTATTTAAATTAATATAATCAACAATCAATATGCAACTAGCGATTTGAAATTGGTTCACTGTTGTAGAACCCCTTGGTCCGAAGAACACCTTGAAGCCAGCACCTAACTATACATATTTGCGCCTTTGTTTTGATTTTCTGTGTTATTTTGACAGAATATTGGAGAGTGTGTTCGTGTGAGTTCATTATTAGGGGCGTATTATTAAGCATGGGACCGAGCTTGGGACCGATGTGCTAGTACTGACTGAGCCAAGAAAAAAATCGTATTTGTTCGGGACCTACTGGTCTTAGAGTTAGTCTATGATATAATCCAGCAGTGATTAATTTCAATGAATTTATTGGTTTGATATGAAGGACATTTTGAATTGATTTGGCTCAGGAAGTACTAGCACACCGGTCCCAAGCTTAATGATTCGCCCCTAACAACGTATCTCACACCAACACACCCTCAAATATTCTGTCAAAATAACATAGCGAATCAAAACAAAGACAAAGATACTTGTATCAAAAGGTACTGAAAAGCACAAGATTGCATGACAAGGTGCAGATAGCAAAGTGTACTTCGGAATTAGGGGTTCTACAACAGTGAACCATTTTCAAATCACTAGTTGCACATTGATTGTTGGTTCTATCACGGACTAATTACGGACATCGGACAGACGAATTATTCATGACGCACCTGGTCAAAATTTTTAGTGTATCAAGTTCCATGTATACTAGAATATCATTATCATAGCAGTACTAGAAAAATACAGCAACACTGCTTTTTTTCAACTTCGGCAACACTGTTTTCTTGTCAAAACAAAGTCAACAAAGTAAATCACAAGGTCACAGCTGTTCTTGGTGGTCCAGAATGAAAAGGTTGGATCGGAATACGATTGGTCTCAAGTGACCAAGAGCATCATGCGAGGAATTTTAAAGTGAAAGGCGTTATCAACTGGGCAGTTTACGAAATTCCATCGGAATGATCCAGCAGCTCGTCCGGTAATTTATCTTTGATCTCTGGTATCGTATGGTATGCCGATATCGTTATGTGCCTTTGCAGTGCCTCGTAGTTCAAGGTCGGAGCATTCTCCTTGTCCATGTTGGCGAAATTCTCCTTCTTGATACCCTTTTAGTTGACGCATCTCTTAGTCGAGGCGCCCACTGATGTGGCGGAGGTGTGGTATCACATATAATGTCAAAACATCGAGTCAAAGTCTTGTGGCGTGAGGCGAACGTCGAAAAGGTGTTTTGACATGCTAGAAGATGCCACACCTCCGCCACGTCAGTGGGCGCCTGGCCTTAGAGCTGGGAAAGCTTGCAGCTAAGCATATGGTAGGGTGTGACAACCCGGAGAACCAGTCCTCTGACGGTCTTCCGTCGATGCTGCGGCGATCAAGGGACGCATTAATACACTGTAGCAGGGTAGAGTGGCACGCATCAGCCGAGTTCTCCGTTATTGTAAATTCGTTATCAGTTTTCGGAATAATTTCAAATCGCAGAGAATCGAATTTTTTTCAATGATTCCTTCAGGTGACCATATGGGCGGGTTACCGTGTAACCTGCCGGATACATCGTATACTCGGTATTGTTCCTTGGTTGGTCGGCCACAAGTTCTCCTAGATTATAAACAGTAAAAACTGCCACCGTCATTGGGTAAGTCGGATAGCCTGATTGGCTCAGTGACTTGTTCTTCTTGGCGGAGGTCTTATTGGTAACTGCAGCATTAACATTAGCCCGACCCTTTCTTGTTTTAGCATTGCTTTTAATAGGTGGATCCCGGCAGTACCCTCTGGCACAGCTCGTTTTGGAGGTAAGCTATTGGCTCTCAATTCATTCAATTTGTTACATGCCCTGCCCATTTGTGTCTCCAGGTCATTATCGTGTTCCAGTAGCTTTTTCAGCAGATACCGTCGCTCCTCTTTCACCAGCAAAATTTTCTCCTGGATCTGAGCAACGTTATCACAGGGGCTTATTACGGTTTTCACTTCACGGTGAAAACGAAAATCCTTATTACGAATGTCACCCAAGTGAAAAAATATGAAAGAGTTTATCCGAGGTGACGATTCGAATGAACTCGGTGTTATTATGGTTGCCACCAGTAATAGCATTAAAAAAATGATACCAGTAATAGCATAAAAAAAGTGAGGTGATGTGTAAATGAAGTGAAAGTGATGGTGAAGGTGACAACCGTAATAAGCCCCACATAGTAACAAAAAAAATTAGAAGTACTCTTTTACCAGCATTTTCCTTGAATTTGGTTCCAGTTGTATTTGTAAATAAATACTATCAGCTGACATAATGTACCATGTACACTAAATCACGTCTACGCAACATTGAAAATAATCTAGTATACACGGCACTTTACCAGTACCAGAAGCCGGTTCTCTAGTACAATAATGATCCATAATTTTTCAAATGTTTCTTTGGCACAACTTCGTTTGGGTTCAGTACCGTTGTACGAACTGTTAAATACTTTAATCTAGTACTAAAGGAGTACAGCGCTGTACCAACAATCAATGTTTATCCCTGGGACAGACATACAACGTACAGCGTTGTACTCCTTTAGTCTAGTACGTGGTTTTCTGTACTGGATTAAAGTATTTGACAGTTCGTACAACGGACATTGTTACAAAAGTTGCAAATTTTACGTACGTATTTGGCTTGAATGCTAACAGATTCCAGGTTCAAGGAGTTAGCTCAGAGTTCCTCTACTGGAATCGAGCAAATAACCTACCAATAAATGTGACGATTGGCTCATGTTGCAAGTGTCGAAACTTTGCCTCGGCCTCAAGTTCTGTAGAGGGAAGTACACGCTCAAATTCACTTACCCGATGAATGTATTGTTGAAATAACAATGCCTTGAATTTGATTCAAAAACTGTTATTTTGCTTCGAAACAGGCTTTCTATTTACTTTAAACAATTCTTATTTTTCAAGTTGAACATCTATATTTTTAATATAAATGGACGAAATTTGTATCCGTGTTCAGAGAGTCGAAATGACTTTTGTCACTTGGTGGAGTTAGAAAAGTCACTCGCAGTGACGTGACTCTCCATTCGATGAGCACGGTATTTAGGAAATTTAAGAACCTTTGCGATCATTCCTCTTGACCATGTTGGGCTTTCAACATGAGTGTGCAGAAATCTCTCATGTCTTTCACGTTGCATCTTCGGTAACTTTTGAAAATGGTACGAACCTTGAATTTACTTATTTCCCTCTAAATAAACAAACCTTCCGGAATCTCAACGCTGTCATTAGTTTGTCGCTATAACAACTAGAGGCGCAGCAGTAATTAAAACGAAGCGCTCAAATACAAGCTGAATCGGACTTTGACTTTCTCACTCGAGAGCTAGCAGGGAAAGAGATTGTGGTTTATTCATTCCTGTTAGGAAACCTATAGAATCTAACTTCATCGTTTAATTATTTTTCATTTCCGTATTCTGGATGTCTTCTCTTCGATTTGGTCGAATTACCCATAAATTGTTTTCACACCTATTATGATCATGGAGTCGGTTCTAGTATTTCAAAGAATAAGAAAAGCCGCATGTCTTGAATAACCGCACATTTCTGCTTAAAACGAACGTTGTTGGATTGAATTGCCTAAGCCTAACAACGAAGGATTGTGATATCAGCACTTATCGAACAACAGACCGACAGCGCTTTTTTTTCCTTAGTAATGTTGTATTCTGAATGTACCTTTTTCAGTATGTTCCTGCGGTTGTCTATATGTATGTGTAATTGTAAATTAAATAATTCCATCCTGCGCCTTCCAAAACGGAAAATCAGCATCAATATAATTAAAAGCAGCAGACAGTATAACAGGACGTGTGGATGTGGTTCACACTCTTTCACCCACAGGTTCCTTAAACAAGTAAATTGTCTATTTTTGTTTTTTTCTTCTTCTTGATTATCTATGAATACACGAACACGTCTCACTTGAGTGTATAAAGAAACGTAGCACAGGGTTTGCGTGTGGGTGTGTGTGTGTGTGGGTGTGTGTGTGGGTGGGAGGGGGTGTAGTTTTTTATGAGTTTAAGATATTCATCTTGGCTAAACCTGACCCTAGTTATAGCGCGTTCTAACTTCAGCGTATATTTGTTTAAAACTAAGCAATTTCATCCCCACTAATGATGGTTTGCAGCAGCTTGTTATGGGTTTAAACTCAAAAGAGGAAAATACGCATATATAAATGTTATACATTCCTATATAGACAAAAAAAAACAATTGTTCAAACAAACATGAAAATCGTTACCGAAAAGAAATAAACATATCTTCAGCACATATTGGAATAATTTCTTCACACTGTTTTCCAGTTTTCCATTTAAGATCGACACACTCTTTTCTATGTATAATAGTCACACGTATTGTATTCTAGCTTACAACGAGACGCACACACCGAAGGAAATCAACGTACGAAACTAATAAAGAAACTGAAGGCGAAGATCTCAAAGTCATAGTGAGAGCCGAGAAGCCCACGGCAGACGCTCAAATGTGGCTTTTACACCGTATGTTTTAGAGTTCATATATTAATTATACTTTCGTAGGGAAGTAGCATTGAGTTATCATGTTGCTCGCTTCCTTGCTGCTGTAATGTATGTAAAATTGTCTTATCAAAACGTGAATGCTGTCTAAACTCATTTTCGGTTTTCTTCTTCTCTCGTCATCGACTCTAGCACATTCCTACAGACAATGCGTGCAAAGAATCAAACTTCGGTTACACCTTTTGCTCTTTTAAAAAAAGTCTATACATCCACCACATTCATACAAACATCATCATTATCGGCTTGCATCTTCATACAACTTCTTCTTAACACCGCGAAGATAGTCGATTAGTACATTTTACACATCGAATAGAATATGTTACAGACTTTGATCTACCCAAACGGGCTCTCCCATGCATTTGAATTCCCCATTGCCCGCTTCCGCCCCTCGCGAAATTCGATGTGCTGAAATAGACCGGGCGATGAAAATGCTCCAAGCACTTCCATCGCCCTGCCAACTTCTAACGAACGGTAGCATTGTCTTAAAAGTGTCCTAAGCACTATTTATCAATGATCACCTAATTTTATGTGTGTTAATGTGTATGAGTGTGTTAAACCAGCATTCAATGCGGCGTCTGCGTCCCTTGTGTCGTCTGTCCCTTATTGTTTTGATATTTTCTCCTACTTTAAAGAAATTCCGTTCCAATCGAAAAAAAATTGTTCTACTCCAGCGTCGCTTTCCCGAGAGTTGTATAGAATACTAGTAGTTGTTCTCGTCCTGTTTATTAGCTTGGTTTACTAACTCCGGCCTTCGGGCCGGTCGAGATGATTGGAACGCACGCTCACAACTGAATCTAATCATCGACTTCGTCGGCCGACAATCCCTCGAAGGTGTTTTTCATTGATAGGTTCTGTTGATAAGCGAAAGAGAGGCATTACGGAGGGATTTCATGGGAATAACAAAAGGCTACTTACGGGTCCAGTTGATTCCTGGAGTTTTGGCATTCGCTCCTCGATCGGCTTCTGCTCACGATCTCGATCCCGATGCTCTGCCGCTCGCTCGTTGTCTCGCCGGTCGCGGTTGTCGCGATCATCCCGCGGCATGTCACGGACTGGACGGGTCATGTCCCGGTCGCGGTCACTCCGGTAGCCACGATCACGATCACGTTCACCTGGCCTGTGTGGGGAAACAAGAACGGGCGGTTATATTGTGGTTTTCTTCTTCCGAAGGCCAACAGAAGTGGGAGCAACTACTTGAGCCGATCAGCAAATACATTTTCAAATATGGAAAAGACGTATCAGTTCCACTACTATTGCCCGTACTTACAAACGTTGAAAATTCATTTGGTAAGTGATCGGGGATGTTGATTTCCGAAAGTCACCTGGATGCTGAAAAGACCATCGAAGAAACTCATTGGCAGTCCTAGCGGTGGTTAGTAAGTGACTCCAACCAAAATCATTCGTTTTGACGGGTCTTAGCAGTTAAGGAAGTAGTAGGGGATCAAATACAGTGGAACCTTGGCAAGCTCACTGTGGTTTCGGTATATATTCATCCTCACTCGACGATTTCCCAAGCAGAGTTAGACGCATTATTCGAAAGCATTCCTCAGCCATGCTTGATTGGAGGCGACTGGATTGCAAGGCATCCGTTATGCAGCGATCGTCTCCGAGATTATTCCACATCAGGTCATCAACTATCAAAAGAAAGACTGGGACAGCTTTACCAGACGAGTGGACGAAAGAATTGCAGCTTCTTAAGGCGCCTTGAACAATGTCGTTCTATATTAGAGTACTGCTCGGTTGTGTGAACTCCCCATTACAACAACGGTGTCGTTAGAGTAGAGGCTGTCCAACGACGGTTTTTGATATTTGCGCTACGTAACAACGAAAGCCGTTGCCATCTGATTAACCTGGAGTCCCTGTTAGTCCATAGAGATACAGCCAGGGGTTTGTTATTCGCAGACATCTGGCAAGGCCGCATCGACTGTCCTGATCTTCTGGAGCAAATCAACATCAACGTTCAACCCGAGCCCTGAGGAATAGTTTGATGCTGCGGTTACCTCTACCGCGAACCAATTACAGCGTGTTTGGCGCAATTGGCGGTTTACAAAGACTCTTTAATAGAATTTCCGCCTTGTTTGATTTTGACGTAACTCGCCAGATGCTTCGTCGTATGTTTAGTAGTTTTTTTAAAAGCCTGTCTAATTCGCATCGATAGTATAATTTTGTTTTATGTCATGACCATTAAGATACCATTCTAGTTTAGCTTTAAGTAACATCATTGGGGTTTATACATAACCTGTTGATGAATAGTAATAAACGCGACTGCACTCTGTCCTTAAAAATGGACAGGCAACCTTGTTGGACATCTACAACGGAATACTCGAAAGTGCACACATTCCTGAAGCATGGAAAACGTCCGAAAATCATCCCGGTTTTGAAACCAGGAAAACAACCTGAGGATTACAATATGCTATTCTCAGTGTCTATAGGTTTAGGAAAAGTAAAAGATATCATGGATCATGATAAACGAGATACAATCTGCCTTTCATATTAGCCAATGTGTCGTCCTATGCAGTGTGGATGTGCAGAGCGCCTACGACAACTAAAAATTCCTTCGCATGTAAGAGATTTTCGTGGAATGGGATCTCTGAGTGTCTCGTCAAGGCGGTCCACCTAATCAGCGAGCGAACATATCAGACACAATGGTCCAAATCAGTGACGTCACACCTCAGATTTGACAGGCACTGGTGCCCTTGTGTTCAGAAATTCGTGTGTGAGAAAAAACGACAGAGAACACGACGATCTCTTATACTCTCATGGTGAAAGGTGAGGTTAGCTTTTTCCGTGCAATATTCTATAGACAATAAAAACTTTGAAATTACTCAGTGTTTTTCGATTGGTCGAAATTCCGGGCAATGCTGAGGATTCATTAGCTTTGGGACAAAATCGATCTTGTTGACAGCATACCACTCCAGAACCACCTTGGAGTAGTGGCAGCTGGCCAAATCGGGCCAAAAGATGCTTGCGGATGAACGGCAATGCACGCTTTTTCAGGTATTCTTCGATGTAAACTTGAGATGTCATCGTCGATGATGTGACGACTGCAATTCGCTTGCCAAATCATGGCCTTCTTCGCGAACTTGTCGGCAAATACGAAGTTGAATCTACCCGGCACATCCCTCCAGTCGCGATGTAAAACTTTCGACCGAGAAGCTGCTTAAAATCGAGTTTGACGTATGTGTCGTCATCGATCAAAGTGCAGCCCTTGTGTTTCATCAAAGCACGGTCGTACAAGAGCCTTGCACGCTTTTTGGCCACGGAATTCCGCTTCATGTGCCGGTTCCGATGTTTACTGGCTTTGTACAACTTGTATCCATCCCTGGCAAGGATGTTCCGCACCGTATGAAAATTGGCGTTGTACCTTCTTCTCGGATCGAAAGACTGGGGTTGGCTTTAACAACACCTTGCTGCGCAGCTGACGATCACTGGTTCCAGTTATTTCGTAGGTCCGCTGATTCCTTTCCACACTCAGGGTTTCCTTGTAGGGTTTGAGCACTCGACAAACTGTTGTTTTCGGCATCTTTAGCCAGCTTGGAATCGGACCAGTCCAAATTTTCCAGGTGTTTGTGCGCAATATTTTTTCTTCTTTCGAGTTCCATTCGACGTTATTTCTGAACGCGATCGACTACTTTGGTCAAACTTGTACCAGTTGTTCTCTATTTAGAAGTCAAAGATTTCCCAAACGCAAGAGGCGTGCTAGCGGCGCGCGAGGAGCGTACCAATTTATTTTTAGTCAGCCTATATGTCTATCATTGTTAGAGGTGCAGATCTTCGTGAAAGCGTTTCTACGATGCAAGCGGCTGTAAATGAGTTGGTGAATGGATTAAACTCAGTGGGGCTCGTGGTGTCTCCTCGAAGAGCTCTGCAATGAGTTTCAATAAAGATTGTAACTATCCGTTCATAAGGTGGCAAAAGCTGGAATGCCGGGCAACTATCCTGCAAAAATGGTGTTCGACGGGAATCCGGTTGGTACAAGACGACGTGGGGCGCAACGAGCAAGATGGTCAGACCAGGTGGAGCAAGACCTAGGGGGTACAAGGTGCCCAAGGGATTGGAGAGAAGCAGCCACGGATCGGGGATTATGGAGGGATATTGTGTATCAGGCTATGTTATAGTATTGTGACGTTATGCCATGTAAATAAATAAATAACTATCCGCTGTTCATCAACGACTCGATAGTAAACTATGACGAATTGCATTTGACTTAAACGCTGTCATGGAGCAAGTAGATTAACTTATATCAAGCAGAGGACGTTATTGTACTTTATGCGATCAGTGGCTGGTCAAGAGTGAGTGGGGCGCCTATCCTAGTGCTTTGCTTGCCATTTACAAGACGTGCATTCGTTCGGTGCTCGATTATAATTCCATCTTTTTTGGTAACACCACTGGAAAATTCAATGGAATTGAATTCACATTATCCTAGGCTCTACAAAAACTACCCACATTTACTTACCTTATCATTCAGACGTGATTTCTGCTGTATACAGAAGTTGTCTCCATTCTATTCGTTCCATGGCTGCAACCTCGCAGTCTGCAAAGAGTCAGCAGGTCGCCTTCTACTTGTTCGGCTCCACTTTGCTCGTTGTGCCCCTTTTCTTCTTGAGCCCGTCAGTTTGTTTTCAAGAATAATTTTAACTGGGCTGTCGTCCGACATTCTTACGACATGCCCAGCCCATCGTAATCGACGGATTTTAGCGGTGTGTTCGATGGGAGGATATCCCAGCAACTCGGGGTTAATTCGCATTCTCCACGTTCCGTTTTTCATCTGCACTCCACCGCAGGTCGTAGGCAACACCATCCTTCTAGCAAAACATTACTGTCCACTCTTGGTGCCTCATGGCGATGAGCGAGACATCTCCTTCTACATCATAATCGTTACTCCACGCACGGAGAACACAAACATAACAATTAATGTATATAACACCATCCTTCCAAAGACACCGAGGGCGCGTTGGTCCTGCACTAGCAATGTCCATGTTTCGTGGTCGTAGAGATGGTCAACTTTGTATTTCGGCGAACTTTGTACGATCTTCGCGTGCTTCGGAGTCCAAAGTAGGCACGATTGCCAGCCATAATGCGCCTTTGTATTTCTCTGCTGGTGTCGTTATCGGTGATCACCAATGAACCCAGATACACGAATTCATCACCGCCGACCTGAACTCGTAGTGGAAGGTTAACATTGTCTTCTCGTTAGCCTCTTCGCTTCATGTTTCTTTTTTAGTTTTTAACGCATTAATGACAAGCCCTATCCTACTAGCTTCAGCCTTAAGTCTGATGTACGTTTCCACCACCGTCTCAAAGTTGCGTGCTACGATATCAACGTCGTCGGCGACGCCAAATAGTTGGACAGACTTCCTGAAGTATCACTCCCTCCAATGCAATGTTAAATAGCAAACATGACAATCCATCACTCGAAAGTGTCCCTGAGACTCGGACGACATGCATCACTTGATCCATAGTTGCTTTCACCAACCGCATAAGTTTTTTCTGGAAATCCATATTCGTGCATGATCTGCCATAGCTGGTTTGGATCGATTGTGTCGTAGGCTGATTTGAAATCAGCATACATTTTTGCTATCAATTTTGATCTTTTAAACGTTAAAACAACCAAATCCAACAGCAACATGAGAAATCATCATTAGCAGCGTTACAACATCATATTTAGTTTTCTATTTGATCTCAGACTCTACTCGGGAGGTGATAACGATAATCATTTCTTGTCCAGAAAAGCGATACAGCGAACAAATGGAATTTTTCTTGTTTTAATTGATACAATTGACTAACCACCGTTTGCTGTACATTGCCAATAAGCAAACATTTAGTGTACATTTTTAAGTTGAATAAGTTTCCAAATTTTTAACAAATATATCCATTTTAGAAGTGTTGGTTTACATAAAGTAAAAATATTTCGTATCAAATTAGGAAGTTTTTTTTATTTACTAAATAGAATTATTGGTTTATTCTATTGAGTAAATAAAACAATTACCGAATTCGATACAAAAAAAAATGTAATAACTTTTACATCAGAACATAATGTAAAATCACATTGTGTCCGAAAAAATCATATTTAAAAGCTTTGCGTATCATACGATTGTGACATAACCTTCATTCTATTCTACTAACGATTTCATACGATGGCTTTATAAAATGCATATTTATATATAACAAAAATCATATCATACCACAAGCAGTTGCGTTTATTGCACAGTCGTGTGAAATTCTTACTTATTTCGTACCATAAAATTTCATACTATTTATTTTCTCAGTGTATAACTAAATACGTTCTTGTGCAGCAATTTGCCATCCCAAACATATCTGTCCCATGTTCTTGGCAATCCTTATGGGTAATGAGACGAATGGGGATAGAATGGCTGCTCAGAACCCGAGAAAAACAACCCACAACAAAATTAAGAGACGTTTTAGCCTAAAGCCATCTTGAATATATGGAATGATTTCCAAAAACGGATCGCATTCAATCGATTGTGTGGTGTTTAAGTTTTTATTTTAATTATTATACAGTCAGTCTCAAATGACGTGAAGAACTTTTCGATTATTTTTGGGGACAAAAATATTATTTCTGTTGTAGTTCAATTCTATAATTGCTCCACTTGCTAAGCATAGACTCCAATTATTGAAAAGGATTTCTACAAAATTTTAATAGAATACAATTCCAGAAATGAAGCATTTTTGATGTTGAAAAATTGAGCGTACACCTTTACTATTTTCAAACCAATTCGTTTAATAAACACAATATTGTCAATTTTACGTGAATTTTTCTAGCAGTGCATACTGTCAACAACTCTCAGCATTAGTTAATTATTTTCGTCTGGAAGTTTATTGCGTTTGGATCAAAATGGCGATCACCAGGAAATAAAAAGATATTGCCACGCGCACTCGAGTGATCAGTATGTGCCTTCGTAGAAAATCGTTGCGGGAAATAGCGGCTGCCATTGGAAGAACACATTCCACAGTGCAGAAAATCGTAAGCAAGTGGAAATTCGAGGGAACTTTTAAGAACCGCACAGGCAGAGGCCGCAAACGGATCTTGACCGCTGCTGACGAACGAGGAATCGTGCGAACAATAAGAAAAGAACCTAAGACAAGTATTCCGAAATTGGCCAACGTGTTCGCTGACAATATCGGGAGATCGGTCTGTGCTCAAACCAGGCTTACAGACACAATCTGAGGGGAAAGGTTGCTCGGAAGAAGCCTCTTCTTTCAAAAGCGACTGGATTTTGCGAAGGAGCATTTTGACAAGCCTTTGGAGTTTTGAAACAAGGTGGTTTTTACCAACTAGACGAGAATTAATCTATCCGATGGAAGACAGATGGTTTGGAGCGAACCGAATTCTTCCTTGAAGGTCAAGCCTTTAAGCCCTGCTGTCAAACACCGAGGAGGCAGCGTCATGCTGTGGGATTCAATGGTGGTCAGTGGTGTGGGTGCTATGGAGTTTATCGACACCACGATGGACAAAACGGGCTATTTAGACATATTGAAGCGTAATCTGCAACCTTCCGTGCAAAAATTGGAACTACCGCGTGATTATTACTTTCAGCAGAACAATGATCCAAAACACACGTCGCACATACTATAAAACGAATTTCAACGATTAACGCATTTTCTATGATAATCATGTACTGTACGCTCAAACTTTGTAACATCCAGATGGGCGTTTTTAACTTTGTTTAACCAATTACAAATGAATTTGTTGTTGTTTTTGTTTCTTGCAAGCATTAAATACAAAAGAAAAAGATTGTTTCTACCCTGTGTGCAAGTTGTTTGCATTAATTCACTTATAACCCTGGAGATTTCTTGATGAATCACACATGTACGCTCAATTTTGAGACTGACTGTTGTAGGTAAATCGATTTTTATCGCTTTTCCAATCCATACACTCAACCAGCAAACAAAACTTTGTTGCCGGATTAAGGTTCAAACTGAATGAGCTCATACACAATTTCCTTTACCTAGCAGAGTTCCCGTAATAGCTCGGATAACGTTCTAAAACTACCAATATAAAATGCTCCTAACACTAAGTTCCACACACTTACCGATTGTAGTCACGTCTGTTGTCTCTCATAGTGCGATTGTCCCGATTCATGTTCCTGTCGCGATTGTCCCGGTTGTCCCGATTCTCTGAGTAATCATCTGCAATAGTAAGCAAAGACCGGTTCTCTTCAAAACACCGCGCACCACCATTGGGAAGAGCCTTTCCGTCACTTCGCGTACCTACTCGGTAGATACGCAAAGTGATCAAAGCCCAAGCTTCAAGGCCCTTTCGAATGGTGGCACTTAAAAAAACGTTGAAGCTGACGACGATAATTGGATCCCCCCGAACACTTACCGGGTCTTTTGTTATATTTTCTAGACGGACTGAACCTCCGCTGTGGCGACTGTCCACGCCGCTCGCCGTCTTTGTCATCACTTCGTACCCGCCAGTTAACGGATTCTTTCGGTTCCTGTTGTCGCTTTTGATCTTCGGAATGTTCTTCGGTGGTCTCCTCTTTACTGGGATCAGTTTTCTCTTTGCCGTCTTCATCGGCTGACGAGCCAGCCGCAGCCGATGCATCAGCGGCAGCAGCAGCAGCAGCAGCCCTTTTGCGCTCTTCCCGTTCTAGGCGGGACTTTTCAGCAGCCCGTTCTTCAATTTCTTTCATCCGAGCGGCAGTATCCACCGGTTTGGCATCGCCGAAGATGTTGGCTGCGGGAACTGGGGTAGGTTTTGGGCGGGTTTCAGCATGTTCCTCATTTTCCTTATTTTCGGAAGCTTCAGAATCGTATTTGCGTTCCCGGCTGGCATCGGAATCTTCCGGCTCGGATTCAGGTTTGGGCTTCTCCGGCAATGGCAAGGTGCGTGGCTGCAGTATGAGCTTTGGTCTTTCCATTGGAGTTTCCGCATCTCGACGGCCACCGCGGTCACCGGATAGATCACCTCCTCGTCGGAATACACGGTCTCCGCGGTCACCACGATCTCCACCACGGTCATAACCTCTCCGACTGGAGGGTGGTGACTGTGGAGCAGCTTGCACTGGGCGGTCTCCAAGGCGCCAATTGCCACCGGCACCACTGTCCGATGGATAGCGTTCACGATCCTGGTCACGATCGCCACGGTCACCGCGATCACGGTTATAATTGTTGTTGTAAGGTCTACGCTCACGGCCTTGATCACGATCAGCGTTGATACGTGGTGCGTCACGCCAATTGCCCATCGGACGATCGGAATCCCCGCCATAATTGTTGTCGTATCGATTGCGTTGCTGACGCTTATTGTCACTTTCACTGGCCATATCGATCCGAATGCGACGCCCATGGATAATAGGTTCCGGAATGGACAGCGCATCAATCAGATCCTGACGCTTCGCAAATTCAACGTAGCCGAAACCTCTCAACCGTCCGGAGTCTCCATCGTCCCGAGGCAACCGCAGCGAAACGATCTCCTGCTCATGGAAGAAATCGTACAGATCGCCATCGGTCAGATCGTACGGCAAATTGGAGATGTACGCCTGGAACGGCGGATTGTGCGGAACAGTGTCATCGTTGAGCAACCGAGTGGCCCGCGGCGCAGTCGGTAGGGCAATCATCTGAGTACGGGTCGGACGGTCATCCTCGTCGTCATCGCACTCGTCGGCCCAGTTGCGCAACTTGACCGGTACGGCGACCTGCACTTGTGAAACGGCGGCTGCATTGCCGTCGGTAAGGAACTCACCGAGCGAGAGCTTGTTTTTCTTGGAAGTCTTCTTCCCTTTTTTGCCTAGAAGGGGGGGTGGTATGGGGGGAAATCATTAGAATTGTGATTAACGTTTAAAATAACGGTGCGGAAAAGACCAGTGTTCAGATGGTCGGGCACCGAGTACAGATGAGAAGTTACAAAATTTGAAGTTAATAAATCACATACAATAACGGGATCCACTCCAAAGCATCTCCGGGTATTGTTCTGTTTAACCTGGGCAGGTAAACCTCCAGAAAGTGAAATTTCGTAGTTACGTTACTTTTAGACATTGTTTTGCGCCCTATTCCTTTGATTTTACAGGTTTAGGCCTTAACTATACGTACTGACACCTTCGTAAGGGGCTTCCACGTAGACTTTTCTGGGGGGAGGGGAGGGGGGTCTTCAGACCAAAGTCTACGCTCCATACAAAATTTCAAAAAATGTATGGAGAAAAGTCGACGAGGGGTGAGCGAGGGTCTGAGATTTTCAAAAATGAGACTACGTGGTTTAAGAACAGACCCTAAGGGTGCAGATGGAAGACGCAACTACGAATTCAACAAAATATCCCCTTATTAGTATACCAGTAATTTTTTTTTTCTGCATTTAATACTGTGCAGATGCAAACGGCGTTAAAATGACCAGAGGAATCACGAGATATGTAAACATGTCATACGACAGTCGGATGAAAATGGTTTCAGATAACAAACCGGCTAGCACGAGAAATTACGCGGAACGGGCAACGTGCATTGAAAAGTGGTACGCGACTGATGAAGTTTAGCCAAGCACGTACGAATTAGAACATTGGAAGCTCATCGAGATCATTGAGTTTAGCGTCGCTCAAAAGTTAAATGCTATAAGCAATACGCTTGAAATGCCTTGAAGATCATTAAAACCTTAAAACACGTTCGCTATGTTGATTTCGTCCTAAGCTTGACCAAATCCATTTGAATCAGTGGGAAATTTAGAAGTTAAACTTTTACAAGAATAGATCAATTGAGATGTTGGAATCCAAGTTAAGTGACGAAAATGTTATTCCGAAATGCTTCAGCATCAAAGTTTGTGTGTATTTTTCGATTCTATATAAATTGCAAGAACCAATAAAAACGAGTCGATGTTCTCTTTGCTGTAAAATGGCTCATGGTTGTTTTAATCTTCACCAAATTTGATTAGCTGATAGTTTGAAACTTTCTTAACGTTTTGATCAGTTGTGACCATTGTGCCACTTACACCACCCTTAACGCGTCAATTTAGATGAGTGGTTATCAATCTTTAATTATATGCTTTTCTTGCTGCTGTACATAGGCGATTAAGCGTTCAATTATAAGGACTGTACAGTCAAAACCTAACGACGACCAATCATCGTGAGTCACTAAAGAATGACAAGAATGCTTAGGACAGGTAGTTTCGTCTCATGTTTGAGGTAGTTTTCTCATTTTAGCAGAATGAACAACTTCTGCCTGTGCGCCAGTATCATGTATTTTTAATGAGTAATAGTTAAGTATGGAATTAATCATTATTATATCTCGAACAAGTTAGTGTTTCCGTTTTATAAACGAAACGATAAACGTTCAAAATTATATTCTTTCTCTACCCCGGTAAAGCATCATTGTACGTTATTGAAATAACCCCCATCTCAATACGTATTGTCTAATCGAATGACTATTCAACATCCTCGTGATGACTCACGCCTTGTTTTTAAATCACCCCACTAAAGGAGACAATCGGGCAAAGTGAGCTCACTGAAAATGTGCCTCCTTTCTTATCGGCCGCAAACACTGTTTGTCAGCCTCTAGCTGGCAACCCTTCCCCCACTTCCATTGATCATCATCTTCCAAAGAATATGTGAAAGAGATGCGGAAAGGAGAGCAGCAATGTGTGAAAAAGAATAAGAATAGGCGCATGGCGACTGCGCGCGCCTTTACGTTGTAGCATTCTTATTCGGTCTAGGCCAAACATTTTTCTCGCACAGCCAAACTCAACAAACTTGAACTGCAATTGTCCCCGTTCTTGCTGCTGATAACAACAGCGAAGTAGTATCAGACGGTGACCAGCATTCTTCAATGAAGATTTTACAGTTTCTCGTCGTCGATAATCGCAGACAAAAAAAAAAAAAAAAAAAAGCGTAGCCCCATCGGGAGATACAATCCCCGCCTGTTGGTGTGAGCAAGATGACAACCACTGAATCGGGTGAGAAAGGGTAGCGATGGAAATCTTTGCTCGGGTGCAAGAGCGAGAAGTGTAGCGCGGGGAACACGGCACTACGAAAAAGATTTCGCCACGCGGTTATTTTGTCACTTTTCCTTCACCATACTACTTCCCAAGAGGAGAGTTACGACGGACAACGAATGGGAGTATCATCGAGATTAGATAGGCAATTTTCTTCCACTCTCACAGCCGAGGCTCGCTTTTCCCTATCAAATTGGATGGCCACAGCCTGGAGGCACCTTTTACACATAAATTTTATCACTTTTGGAACACTGAACACAATAAAATTAGCGGATTTTACCTGACGACGTAGCCATAATGGTAAACTTCGTTCACTGAAACTGCACTGAAAGGGCGAGCTTTTTCTCTTTTCACTTCATCCAGCGATCGGGGTCGTTCGGTAGACGAAGGGAGATGGAAAGTTTTTTGATACCTATCTGACAGCTCTGTCAAAAGTGACGGTTGTTCGGTGAGATGCTGGCAGGGGTGAACTCAACATATAGGCCCGGTAACACAATGTAGGAAACTGAGTTGCCAGTTAGGCAAGCCCCAAAAGCCCTCATAGCTCTTATACCCCGTTCACACTGTAACCAACGATTTTGGTTTCAATTACAAATACAAATATATGTAAATATTAAAAGACAAAAGCATGGAATAAGTTCAAAAATAAGCCAATTTTCATAAAAAAAAAGAAAAAAATAAAACAATCTACTGTATTAAGTTTGTTCATAGTTTTTAATATTTTCATTAAATTAAACGAAATATATACATTGAAATTTAAATAAAATTATATCCAAATTTGAATTCAAAATGTAAAAAAAAACACATAGGTTTGTACCACAGTAGACCGACACAACGCACAACTGACACGTATGTATGGTGCTACCAACGTTGAGGAGATAAAGAAGTTGCTCGGCAAGGAGGCTACTGGCAATCTTTAATTGGGCGACTCGTTCACTTTTGCGCAAACCAGAGGCCTCAACAGTTCCCACCTAAAGTGTTCCCTTAGCTATAAAGTTCTCGTTGTCGAGAGGAAGCTAACCGTGTAATTTGTATTCCTAAAGTGAATCCGCAGTGCAATAAAGCGTGTTGTGAACGGAGTCTAGTCCAGGTAATTATTACCGCTCTCGCCCAAACTTGCCCGAATCTGTGCCAGTAGCCGTCCCCTAATATGTTCCACGTGGTTGCCTTTATCTTTTAATAGAACTCCGATCGCAGTGAGACAGCCGTGTCACTGCGGATTTATTAGGAATAGGATAACGCCTTTTCCTAGAGCTCCACACCACCTGAAAATTATGTGGATTTATCCTACCTCAACCCAGAGTCGTGTTGAAACGTGAGATGAGAGAGTAGCAGATCGGCCGCACCATACATCTGGACCCTACACTGACACATTACACACAAAATTACTTAAGTAAAACAAATTGTACATAGTAGATTAGGGAAAACTAGGATTAGGAGATAGAATTAGGTTCAAAATTATAGATTTTCTAAGATACAATCGATAAATTTGGCAATTGTAATATAGTAGATTAAATAAATGATTAGCTTGCATACACCCTGAGATCCACAGTAGCTTTTCTCTAAGGTGACGATTTGTTCCTTGGTCATCGATAAGCATACTAAAATTCACTTTCCCAATTAAATCATGTCAGGATGACTATCAACACTACAACGGTTTCATTAACCATGAAAATGGTCGAATTTACCACGTTCGTGGCATTTTTGACTATGATCATGGTAACAAGGACTATTCCGATATTACGGAAAATGTATTTGAGTGTTGGGCAGGCCCAGGAGAGTCGAAAATCACAAAATACCAATAATAATCTAACCCCCAATAATGGTAAAATTGACCATCAAATTCCTCTCTGTGTACTATCAACACTACAACCTATATTACGTGATATATACACAGAGACAAATTTGATGGTCAAGTTTACCATTATTGAGGGTTAGGACAAGGGGCAAGACAACTTTCTCGGGAGTAACTTTTTTCTTCAAAATTATTCAGGATTCATCAAACTTGCACACCTTATGATTTTCTTCTCCCCCCAAGATATAGAGTTGAGGGAATGCCAAAAAATGTGTGCGAAAACGAAAAAAACAACTTCACTCATATTTGATCATAAAACTCACGTTTGCTCAGAATGCATCAGCTTCCATAAATTTGTATAGTTTATAACTCGGTATAAAGTATTTTGGCAGCACTGGCTTGAATAAGACGGTGGTGACGGTGGCAACCTTGGCAACCAATAACAGGAGTATATTTACTGTTTGCATTGCTGATGCAGTGACGAATACTCGATTTGAGGGAACAGGACAAACATCGGATAGAGTCGATTTGATGAAGATTGCGTCGGTATACGGACACTGATTCGAAGTCCAGAAGCGAAAGTTCTGTAGTATCATTTTACTAAGTTGCATACTTAGAGGGGGGGGGGGGGGGCTGATGATGGCGCGACTACTTTATTTTCATACGGGGTGGTCGGCTTCAGGTGAATAGTAGAAGGGGTCTGGCAATGAGCTGTGCTTGGGCTGGGGGACCGACACAAGTTCCAACCAAGCTAAAAACAACGCAGTCCACACAAATTATTATTAATTACATATTAATTAAATGACTAGCGGGTGTGGATTACCACAACGTTGTTAAGGTAATTCATCACGACAGGACTTTTTTGTTTTGATTATGCAATTTCACTGTCAAAACCAAGCTTTACAAAAGGTAGGAATGTTGAATAGCACAATATGAATCCAGTGAATAAGAGATGCTCATCCCAACAAACATCAGTGTCGAATAATCGCTTCACGGAAAGAAATAAAAACAACACAATATACCCAAACAAACACAATTTTTACAACCACAAAAAAAATCACACAAAAACAATTTTTAATTTAAACCACCCCACCCACAAAAAAAAACCACCACTTTTACACACCTCATATTTACACCAAACCAAAATGTTATAATTCCAAACCAAATTATGCTTAAGCAACTATACAAAAAATAAAAACAACAACCTAGTAGTTTTCAGTTCGCTTTCAAGTTCATTATGGCACCCGACATTGAAGTTCTTACTGAGTTTGTGATGGATGAGAAATTAGTTGAATTATTGAATTAATCATTCCGGTTAACAGAAATTGAGGTTTTCATTTGTGAGTATTTTTTTTAATAATTTGATCATTGTACCAAGAAGTTTTGATTTTTTTTTAGCAAATTCTACGATGTCTAAACATGTGGCGTTGTTTTCTAAAAATAAACTACTAAAAAAAATTTACCAGATCCAATCAATACTGAAAAAAATACCTTAACAGTACTATTGTTGGAACGGCAAAAATACAAAACAAAATCGATCATAACTTAATCTCAAATTGTGTGATGAATATAATTGCATTCTCATTCAAACTATTTTGGAACCGAAAATCTCATTCAGTAAAAAAAAATTGAACTGACCCCAAGCATATTCAAACCAACTATTGTTATTCAGTTTGTTCAACTATAATCATGGTTGAATTTACTGGCACTGCAATCCAACTGAAAAATAACAAAAATTTTTTTTTTCCCCCCCCCCTTTATATTTGTATCACCCCCATTTTTTTTAAAGTGGGGCGAGCACACAAAAAATTTAAATAAATTAAAAATGTGTGTTTGTAATATAAATACACATGGGTTATAAAAAAACCAAACAAAAATATTATTTATTTAAAAAAAAATATTATTTGGTTTATTTTTTTTTTTTCTCCGTGTTGTTCAAACAAATTTGGAGAAGTTATTCAGCTTTCTAGAAGAAAAAGCTGAACAACTTCTCCAAATTTGCTTGAACAAACAGTTATTCAGCATTTATGTTTGTTGGGATAATTGCTCAGAGTTACTCACACTGAAAATAAATCAATAATTTTTATTATTAAAATTGGCACTTAAATCGGTCAATTTTTGCTTCGAATTGAAATCATGTGACCCAGTATGATTTTCATTTGCCACACATAATTTTTAACACCCGTCACTTAATACACAGGTTCGTTTCCAATGAGACTGATATGGTCCGCACATAATTTTCAATGGAGCGAGAAATGTCATTCAAGTGTGTTTTCACTTGGCCCTATTCTATCCATCTTCGCACTTAAAACGAAACAAAAAACCGTGCGCGAAAAACAATCAGCTGCTTTATCGTTCTAGAAGAAGAAAAAACCTGCAAAATGGAGAAGTAAAGTGAAGTTTACCGTGTGGTGGTTTAGGTACTTGGTTTGCCAGCGGAAGTCACTGAATTTTTTGAAGGTAATAAATTACTATAGATGTTCTTCTTTGCCATGTTAACAGTGTTTATTGTGGATATTTCAGATCTGCCGAGCATTTTTGCCATTCCCGCAGAAGAGCTGCTGAACGCGATAGCTTCAAAAAGTTTTCCCCCTTTTTTTTTTTTATAAAAAAAAAAAAAAAAAAAAAAAAACTATAAAATTTTATAAAAAAAAAAAAACCACGCACCTTTTCACATAAAACGCATTAAAAAACTCATTTGATTTTTGCTAGGACAAGTTAATGCAATCCATGTACACTATAATTAATATCTATTCAGTTCTGGCACATAAAGACTATACATTGATTGCACATATGGTTAATTGACCACATTTAATAAAAAATAAGTGCCGCACCAATACAGAGCAATAACTTTGCACTTTGCCCAAATCTACAGGTGCTGCAGGGGGTGCGACTCTATCTCAGATGCATGATTTTTTTTTGTTATGCTTTTGTGCGATGTGCGCACGCTTAGTAGATAGAAAGAAGATTTTAAAGATTTTGATGAAGATTTTAAAGATTTACTGCAAAAAGATGCAGCACGATGCAAGTAGATGGATTAATATTTACAAGCTTAAACAAGATTTCAAAGATTGATTCGCTAGCGTGGGATTTTTCGATCATCTTGAATCTGGATTTAGATGTGTCGCACCCCCAGAGGTGCTGGCACTTAAATATAAGGTGCATTGTTTTTTGAGTGCAGGATTGCTCAGTGTCTTGCCCCTTGATGCGGATAAGCGCACAGAGACAAATTTGATGGTCAAGTTTACCATTATTGGGGGTTAGGCTTGGGGTTAGGATGACTATTGCAGTATGGTGATTTTGAACCGACTATGATCATGGTAAAAACGACCATTAAAAATAGTTTATCCAACATTTGCCATAATGTCGGAATAGTCCTTGTCACCATGATCATAGTCAAGAATGCCATGAACGTGGTGAATTCGACCATTTTCAGGGTTATTGTAACCATTATATGCGATAGGCATCCTGGCCATGATTTAATTGTCGGTATAACGATAGCTTTTTTTTCAGAGCGGGTGGGTTTTTTTATATCATAATTTTTCTCATAAAATAATCCTGTGAGAGATGAGCTGTATTCTCAAGCGCCCGAAGAGATCTGGTCTCAGGATTCCGAAATAATAGCTGCAAGGTTTGGATTATATATAGGGATATACATGAATGGCTCATCGACGCGGACAGCTTTGTTGACCCATCAACGTAGCGAACAACGTCATGGCTTCCGATGCATTTAGGAGTTGGTGATGGAGTATGATGAGCACCTCATTATCAACATACCTAGTCAAAGGCATACCTTGACAGAAAGATAATTTGTTGCACTTTATTAACCTATACTTTGCCATTTTCCTTTGTTATTCAGACTGTATTAAACGAACAGAAATGAACACGATTCACTTGAGTTCGGTCGCGTCGTCATTTTATTAAGCTAGTCGAAAACCTTTGTTGTCCGTAACTCCTATTCTGCTTGCCTGCTGGTTGTTCCGTCCTTCAGTTGACTGAGGAAAGTTTACAGCTTACGATTTTAGAAACATCTGTTGTTGCCTGCGTTTTAACAGTTGCAAATAAGTCTGGTGCACGCAAAAAAATACCAATACAAAAGAGGAATCAATTCAACTAAAATTTTGGTTTGAATATGGACCAATAAAACTGATGAACTAATTCAACAAAACATCATGCTTTATAGAATTGAACATCGTGTTTTATTGCTCAAAACAAAATGTTTTCTTAAACCAACTGAACGCATTTGTTGAAATAATAAACATTGATGAACTAATATAATAAAACCATTTAATTGAAATAAAACTTCATGCTTTATAGAACTGAAAGTCGTGTTTTATTGTTTTTTTTAACCATAACCGCACCATATTCCCCCAGCAGAACGGCGTTTCGGAACGCAAGAATCGAACTTTGCAGGAGTTGGCATCGTGCATGTGGTTGGATGCCTGACTCGGGAAGAAATATTGGGGAGAGGCAGGCATAATGGCAGCTTATTTGCAAAATAGTCTTCCGTCGGAAGTTGTGCTGTTTTTTCAGTTATCTGCAAAGAGAATAACTCGGTGATAATCTGTTTTATAAGTTATAATATATTATGTTTAAACTTACATTGAAAGCAGAGGTCAGAGGTAGCAATATGGCTGCTATGAAATGTGCGCTCATACAACTATTTTATTAAAACAATTAATGAAGCATTTTTGTTTAAACCGAAATTTAAAATAAATGTGATTGTTTAAATCAAATACAATTTAAACGAGTATCACACAGCAGTGATTACTTCAAATAATTTGATTGGTTTGTTTTGAATTAAATTTTGAATTGATTTAGAACTTTTTTATGCATTGAAACAAAAAAAAACCTTGTATTAAATAGCAGCAAAATTTTTTGTTGATTCAAAACAGAGTGATTTCTTAGGGTGAACAAATATTTTGTTAAAACAATAAATTAATCATTTGAGTTTAAAAATAAATGTGATTGTTTTAAATCACACAGAAGAGATCACTTTAAATATTTTTTTTGGTTTGATCTGAATGAAATTTTGAATTGATTTGCGAGTTGATTTGGAACTTTCTTATGAATTGAAACAAAAAGAAACCTTGTATTGAAAATATTTTGTTGATTCAAAACAGAGTGATTTCTGTGCGTGTGCCTTTAACTCGTTCAGAAAATCAATGGAAAGAATCAAAGTAAATATTATTTTGATCAGCTGTCACTAATTTTTCCTCCAAATAAAACATTTTTTTTTTTTTAATTTACCTTTTAATTTTTAAAAAACACTTAAAAAAAAAAAAAAGTCATAATATTTTTTTAAAATTTTTTTTTTTATTAAAAAAAAAAATTTTACATTAAAAATTTTTTTTTTTAACAAATTATTTTTTTTTTTAATTAAAAATTAAGATTTGTTGAAGTGAAGTCGGTATCGTGTTCGAAAGAATTTTTTTTTTTTCCCCCCATGTTCTTTTCCCAAGAAAAAAAAAAGAGAAAAAAATTCACTACTATTCCCCCCCACAAAAAACCAAAAAAAAAAAAAAAATTTATTAGGATTTTCTCCCCACTAAATGGAAGCTGTATTTTTTTTTCTTTAAAAAATTCCCCCGATTTTTTTGTTTCCTCCATTTATAAAAATTCTCCTTTTTATAATAATAAAAAATTCCCTTCCCCCTTTCCTTTTTTAAGTCGATACTGTCCTTTATCATCAAATTATATTCCAATTCTAGAGCAAATTTTCAATAGGTCGTAAGTAACAATATAAACAAAACTGATGTTTTTTTCACGGAATGATAGCTTGGGTACTCCTCAATATGAATTATACACAACATAATATGAATTGGACCGAATTGTTGCTAAATATAATTTATCAAAATTGGCTTAAGTCACAAACTACTCCATAACGAACTTTTGTCGCATTCGTCGCTTTGTCAATTTGACTTAAGTGCTTTTCTATGCTCTGCACCGACCTATCCAGCCAATTCATTTTGACGTAAGCAACATGACACGTGATTGCATGTCGAAACGGACATGACGAATGCGACATATTATTTTGCGACACGACGTAACGCACCCGGCGGATGTAACGTGACAACTTTCCTAACGACTTATAGTGAGGTCGTATTTTCCCTAGCTGATGTTAAAAGACTTTAAATTGAATTTATCGAATAAATCGATTTGGAATTTAACTAAATGGGAATCTTTCTTGATGTAAAGTTAAACCTTGCTTAAATTTGTTGGTTCCACATATTTGCTTCGAATATTATAGCTTGGTTCAAAAATAATAATTGAAAGTAATTTCCAAAACTTCTACATTGATTTTCTTGATGATAGCAATATGTTACTTACGACCTATTGAAAATTTGCTCTATTCCACTATATTTTTACCTTTATTCTCAAACATTATTAATATATTTAATACACATTTCTTCTTAATCTAACTATATTTTATCATCATAATTTGAAAAAATAAAGATACTTCCCGGATATTTAAACTCTACATTATTATTGGTTTGAACTCTCAGTCCGTATACAATTGAGGCAAAGCCAAAATCTTTACTAGCAAAATTCAATTATGTACTAAAAATCCTAAAATATGAAAAGGAAATTAAATAATAGCAATAAAAAAAGTTATTTCATTAATCTCACTAAAATTACAGATGATAGCTACAGTGTTAAATATAACAAATTGTATTCACGATATGCTGTGGAATTACGCAATGGGATTTATGGGCTTGTCTACTTGGCAAAACTTGTCACGGTATACATAAAAATCTGATGTAATATGCAAGAATTCAGTCAATCAATCAGCATATCGTTCGGAAGTTCTGTTTTGAGTTGATGATGTGCAACTAAAATAAATATTCGGAAGTATGGCATGACAGATGAGAATAAAACATTACAATAATTGCATTACTCACCACTAAATTTTTGCTTGCTGTGGCTTTCTAATTTAGCCCTTAATTCGCTATTTTCCGCCTGCGTGTTCCTGAAAACACTGAAATTAAAGACTTAAAATAATCTTCTATAGTTTCAACGTTAGCAGAAATGAGACAACTGGTCTTTTCGTGTCTCTACAGCATACTTTATTGATCATATTTACTTGCATGTATTGATCTAGCACATTAAGTCTAATCGGTCAATATTATTTGTTGATTCCAGATTCGGAATAAAATCATACACTATTAAAAAATAATCACGGTGCACTTTGAGAAACGACCCAACCCCGTACGAACCACTAATTACGGCGAATATTAATCTTACGATCCAATGATAGCAAAGCTTAAAAAATAGAGTGTATGCTGCTTGCGGAGAAAATCAAAAAACCCCATCACACCTAAGAATTTCGAATACCCAGGGCCTGCTCCAACTCGGCACGCTTCTGATTGACCTTGGTGAAGAAGTATCTGGAAACGGCTTCCTGAGTCCACGGTTGGTAGTAGAATTCCGCGCGGCGTTCCTCTTCCGGATTTCCAACGATATCGGTCATCGTCTTGAGATCACGCGTTTGCGAAACAATCCACTTATGGATAAACGTTTGCGGATCCTTGGCAAAGCTCAGGAAGAACTCTCTGTTCGTCTTGAGCTGATTGATGGTCTCTACCGTGTCGTGGATCTTGCTGTCCAAAGTTTGAATCTCCTGCTGCGATGCGGTGCTTAGCAAGAAATTGTTCATCTGGTTTTTCAGGGTATCGTCCACCTCGACGTCAATGTCGTAGCAAGCAGTTTGCTTGTTTTCCAGCCCACCTTCCACGGTGATGACGTGATTGATAACGATTGGATCTGGTGGGTGCAGCAGCGGGTTCAAGCGCTGTGGAATCTCAGCAAACTTCATCCGCTGACAGCCAAAAATCTGCTCCAGATACTTATCGCACGTGATGTACTCGCGCTCATGGGCGTCCTGCAGCTTGTGTGTTTTGATGTACTGCCACAAGGCGGAGATAATCACCGGTCGGGTCTGAGTATGAACCCCAAGCAGACGAGCCAAACGGGGATCCAACTTGAATTGCAATGGCTGATAATCAAGCAGCAGCAAAATTGTACAACGAACATTACGATCCCCAGGGCGTTTCACCTGGAATCCGTCCGTTTCTTGAGTGGAATGTGTGCGGTGCCACTCAACCAAATGATTATCCGGTCCATACAGCTCCTTGTCCAACTCAATGACCAGCGACTTAAAAAAGCTTGAAAATTTCCGCTTAATCTTGTTGGGATCCGATTTGTTGTCTTCCAGCAATCGTCCTTCGACACGCAATTCCCATGATGCAACCGAACTCTCCGAACCCGGTTCTGCGCCTTCGTTTTCCTTGCTCGGATAGAAAGTATTGGAAATAAAGATACGCAGTTTACGCTTCTGCTTCATCGGACGCTTCAGCGCTTCCTGAATGTCCAACCGCTTGCGCATGATTGTCGCGTCCAGCTTACGTTCGAATGCCAAGAGGTCCATATAGGCTTGAGACTCCGGTACCAAATCACGCACCTTCTGCGGAAGAATCTTGTCTGCCAGTTTCTTCTTTTTCTTAGTTGGATAATCGCTACGAGCAAGAAAAATTACAATCCTGATCAAATTCAATAATAAAAGCCTTACCTCTTCGGTGGCGGTTGGCTCATCGAGCTTCGATTGTCCGCCGGACGTTTGTTGCTACCGGATGTTCCACTCGGCATCGGCGAGCCACGCATGCTTCCCGCTTGAAAGCCCGGTTGCATCGGGCGTTGGTGCATGGCTGGTTGGTTTTGGGGCGGAGGCCCACCAGGCATCTGCGGTGGAGGAGTATATCCACGGGGCTAAAATAGACTTCCTTTATTATCATTTTCTAAAAACCGAAATTCTTCGTTTAACTCACTGGAAAATTATTTGCTGGACCGTACGGGCGCATTCCCTGTGGGGGCTGATTCGGTTGACCGGCCGGAGACGGTGGATAGCGCTGTGGACCAGGAGCCCCCGGAGCGCCACCGGGCCCGGCTGGTGGGAAGCGTTGGGACATTCTCGAGCGCTGCTGGCAGTTGGAGCACTTTTAATTCGGCCAACACTTTATACTTCAAAATTTGTTTCCTGTCGTACGACACTTTTTCAATAGGAAATTAAACAGATTTCAGAGAATTCGCATGAAAACCAAGCCAAAGTCAAGTTTTTCTCCGTCGCTGCTGCGTTTGCAACAAAATTTGACAGCTCTCGGCATTTTGTACACTGAGCCAAGAAATATAGCAAAAACCATAATAATACCTTATGATTTTTTGCTATAAGAACTCTTTGTAATCTTTCCTCGATTATCTTATGATTTATTTGCTGTTTGAACCAGAATGAATTTCAACAACCAACCTTATGAAAAACGCAAAGACCATGGAGAAATTCGTAGGTGAACCTTATGAAAAGCATATGCGTTCACATAAGAAAATCATACATCGTTCTATATGAATTTTATGTAGCTTGTGCTCCCTCATGGGCTCGGGATAATGATTTCTGAAGCATTTTGCAAATAGGACATAGGATTTATTATGTATGCATTAAAACAGATGTAATTGTTCACCTAAACATATATGACCTAAAAGTCTTAACACGTCTTAACAATTATTTAAACTACTCAATATTCAATATTCCGCACGATGTGTTGGTGGCGGTAGGTTTTGGATTTTAGAAACATTCGATTGAGTTAGATGTTTCAATAGTTGACCAATTTGATTGTCGATTTTGTTCGGTAGCTGTCGGTAGACGGGTGGTGGATCTGATTGGACTCGTTTCCGGTTCTGGTAGTCTATTCAAATCTATAGCTTTTCCAAAGCGACTTGACATCGATTCGATCCTGCGGAAGTGTATCTGAAATTGGACAGAGTTGAGGAAAAACTCCTCCGAACCGAATTGACTTATAATTCTTACCTCCTTGCAAGCAACATATCGTTCTGAAGTCTCTGAAACCGAGCAACTTCTTGAATTGCATTCAATTATCATTCCTTTATTATATCGTTACGCTAAACAGACGAAATCGGTAGGTCGTATTCCTTTCGGTGCTTGGTATTGTAGTTGTAGTACTGTATCTTGGATGTTCCCGGATCTGTTCGACTGTTTACAGAACTTGGAATCGTAATCGACTACTTTGAAGGGCTGCCTCTCGGCTGTGTTTAATTGAGGAGTCTTCTTGGTTGATCCACCAACTTTACCGCCGGTTTTCGGGACGATTCCAGAATGGAGTGATCCATGACTGTGCTTGTGGGAAATGAGAGCAGTCTTTTTCTTTTTTTTACGCATTGTTCTGATGCTTCTGCATTTTTATGAGCTTCACCAACATCCTGGAGGCAATGTGTGTATTCCGGTAGTCTGCTTGCAATTCCCTTAGCTACTTCTGCTTCAAGTTTTTCTACTTCGCTTGCTTCAGCTTACCCACATTCGCCAGTTCCTTCTGTGCTACATTCGCCACCAACTGTTTTGATTGTTGTCGGACCTGTATGTTAGATGGTTGAATCGACAAAATTGTTATCAAATAAAACACTCTCGCCAAACGAGAACTTACCTGTTCCAGCCGTGTTTTGCGCGGCTTTTCATTTTCGGCCTTTTGGACACTTTCGAGACAAACCGATTTTTACTACTGAAGAATAGTAGTGTTGATGCTTGATGCTTGAGAGCTGTTGATGCCAGCTCTGAATTCATAAGGTGTGCCTTATGAGTTTTTCACATCAAAACTAGTGACGAAAAACATAACTCATATCTTATGAAAATTACTCGCACGTAACTTCTATGAAATTTATAAGGTGCTTGAATGAATCTCATAATAGTGCATCCAAATATCATAAGATACTTAATGAAAATGAAAATTGATCGTTCTTCTATATTTCATAAGGTTAAACTTATGATTATCCTAAGGTAATTTGGTTGAGTGTAAGATAATATTTTACGCAACGGTAACCAAGTGTTAGTTTATCTGGTTATACTATTTTAATTATTAACACACAAATAAATAATCTAAATAAACAGAAATGGGCAAGAAATGAATGCGAATGACATATTAATTTAACTCATTAATTATCCTCAATTTCAAAACCAAGAAATAAAATCAGTAAAAACCCATTTATAAACGAATCTGTAAATTTTGCTGAGCAACTGTAAATTTTTTACATCATTTTCGGTAAAAATGTGACAGCTCACGTTACCAATCGTTCAGCAAAATTTACAGAACATTTCGGTAAGTTTTGACAGCTCAGTAGCGAAGTTAAATTTACTGAACGTATTGTAAAGCTAAAAAACTACCGAATCGATTACCGAATGTTCAGCTGTTTCATATTCGTTAAAAAATTACAGTATACTGTAAAAAAATCTAAGTGTGATGCAGCCTGCGAATTTTAATTATTCTAGTCGTTGTGTACATTATTGACGATGAAATGTAAGGTTTGATTTAATTACGTAAATATCTAGAATTCAAATGGATGATAATGTTCTGTATTCTTTTAAATTGTATGCAATTCCCCAGTAGTCGTTTTGTTCTTCATTTTAATGTTTACGTTAATTTTCAAGGTGGCTGATCAAACGCATGCATGAACTCGCTGTAGCAAAAGAAATTGAACTGCATTTGGCTGGTCTATTGGTACTATATATTTTGTGAGCTCATTTGTACGTCACCAAATACTGCTGTTATTGAAGCCGGTTCGTTTTTTTATAGCATTTTGGTTCACTGAGAAAAAAGATTGGTAAACGCAAACATTTTCTAGTTTCTATTAACCGGAATTCCACGTTGAATTGGCACAAATACCATATTAGTTTGATTTGACTACCTACGGTAGTACAAAAATTGAGTAAATGTTTCGGGAATTAAGCAGTTAAAATCAACTGACATCCGTTTGAATTTACCATTATGTTGGTTGTTTTATTATGACAGCTACAAAAACAAATAGATTTGTTGGTTGATTCTACCAGCGCTAATGGTTTGTTTCAAACAAATTTGAGTATGATTTAAACTTGATTGGTGTTTAAAACAAACAAACGAAAACGTTTGAAACAACAAACATTTCCGTTTACAATCCCCTACATTACTATTGTAATTTCCAGAATATTTATTATTTTAAATAAAATGCTAACAAACATGAGAAAAGGGCATACTTATATTTATAGACTTCTCTCAGTCTAAGAAAAATCTACAAATATTAATGCGAGAATTTCTACTATTTCCAGGTTTTGTTTTTTATGTTAAGTATTAAATTTTCACCTGTGATGAAAACTTTGAGCATTGTTGAGTTCTTACGCTGTCGTTCAACGTGGAGCAGAGACCGGATGACGGAAATTTAAATAACCCAAGAAAAATAGTTTGTTTCAAACTAAATTTTTAGTTATTTTTTTGCAATCAAAATATCAGTTTCATTTAACTGCCGCTTTGGTTGAATCAATCTAATCTAATCTTAATTAATTTCCCTAAGTCAATGCAACCTGTGTTTTGGTAATAATAAACAGCTTTCAAGGTGCAAACAACAAAAATATTAGTTTTGAACAACCATAATTTGCGTTGTTTTGTGGTCATATATTAAGGTAGAAACAACCAATCTGCCAGTTTGTTTCAAAACAAAATCGTTAGTTTGAAACAACAAAACGGATTTTTAAAACAACTAGTTCTTAGCTCGGATGTCAACAAACAAGTTTGTTGTTTCAAACGGGACTGTTTTTTCTCCGTGTTAGATTGCCAATAGCGGAAATGATGCCCTGTTTAGTAAATTAGGTGTTCTTTATAGATTGCACCGAATGGTTGTCAAATGCATTGCACCGATAGTAATCTGATGCTAGAAAAAATCACGAAGAGCATTAATGGAATACCATGCCACTGTCCTGCAGTAATCGGGCCAAAGTCAAATGCATCAGCTCGTGTTGGCCTGATCCGTCAGCCAATTTATTTCTCAGGGGGTTAGTCACTCTGCCACGTTGTGTTTGTCTTCAGTGTGTCGGAATGTGTTTTGGAGCAGGTTTATAACGGTATTAATTACATTAGGCATCGCATTTAGTTTTGCCGTTTTGCTTTCCTAGCTCGATTTTTTTTACCGAAATCTCAGTAGATCCAATTCGGTACTCACAGTAATTTAATTTGCTGAACTTTGTTTAAAAAATTACCGCAATTTAGTAGCAAAATGTCAAAATTACTGAGATTTGGCACAAAATCATTTACCACATAAGCTCTGCTCTGCTTGGAAGAACTAATAGATTAAGTGTGAACTATTTCGTGTACTGTCCTTGCAATGCACGAGGCCGGGTCAGGGATATTGTATGCGTGCCCCTGAGAACTACTTTGACTTGATCGTTCATTATTGGTCCTTCGTGCAGAAAAGTCATAATCACTTGTGGTCTCAACTTCATCAATGTACACACTTAGAAAATAATACCGAACTCGGTTGAATTTCAACCGAGTTTTTATGTGCTGAACGCTTGGTAGTCTGTTCGGTTCAAATTGGAACAAGCGAGTTCTCGTTAAATTTTTACTTTCTCACAATTTATCAAATTTGAGCATGAGCATGAGCATGATTGACCGCCCGAGGTTGCTACTCCGTTGTTGCCAGATCAGCTGTTATTACACAGAGAACCAACAGATGATCCTTGGGACTAACATGCATCCTCAATGTGTAAAAACTGGTGATCCCAAACAAAGGCAACACCGGCGCTCCAAACAAAAAACTAAACAAAAACAAAAAAAAAAAAAAACAAAACAAAACAGCAACAACCCAATCACAACTATCACTTATTACCAACCACCCACCCACCTCTTATTTTTAATTTTGTTATTTTTCCTTTTAGATTTTTTTTTTAAAATTAAAAAGAAACGAATCTATCATTTAATTAAAAAACAAAAAAATTTGTTTATTTAATTCAATTATAGTTCCAAAAAATACATTATCCCATTACTAAACTCGCATACCCTCCTGTTGTTTTCTCGTGTTTTTTTTCCTTTTTAACAATACAAAAAAAACACAACACGGAAAATTTTCACAAAACCCCTCCCCCCCCCCCCGGGAAAAAAAATGGCTGACGATTTTTCAGGCCTAAAAATAAAAAAATATCATCTACTTCACATAAAATCCAGTCATCTAAAATAATCAAGTTTTTCGGTAGACATAGCCGTCGCGGAATTTACTCGAAGAGAAGTGTTTGACGTTTAAGAATATTCAGCGAATGCTCGGTTCAGTTGGCCGAGTTTTCTCGGTTTTCGTGTACCTAACTCTTGAATATCTCTGCTTTACCGTACTGTTCGGTTAATCTTTCATTTTTATCTGTCAAATATAGTAACCGAAATTCGGGTTCGACTCCAAAAATACACCGGAAAACAGTATATATGTATAAACGATTTATTCGGTTTCTTGTTGATAACCGATGTGGTTCGGTAGAAAATTGAACCGAGTTCGGTGTTATTTTCTAAGTGTATAGACATAGAAAAAGCATTCGACAGTGTTTGGCATGAAGGTTTGATTGCGAAACTGAAAAAGTTCAATTTTCCGTTTTATATCACGAAATTAGTTCAAAACTACTTAACTGATAGAACTTAGCAAGTAAATTATCAGAATTCTAAATCTGATCAATTGCCTGTTAGAGCTGGTGTTCCTCAAGGTAGCATTCTTGCGCCAATACTTTATAACATTTTCACTTCAGATCTCCCTGATTTACCTCAGAGATGTCAAAAATCTTGCTTTGCTAATGACACAGGCATTTCCGCTAAAGGAAAACGTCTTTGTGTTATATCCAGGAGGCTACAAAAAAGCTTGGACATTTTTACAGATAAATTTCAAAAATGGAAGATGTCTCTTAATGCTTCCAAAACTCAACTTATAATATACCCACACAAGCTTAGAGTTGCATTTTTGAAACCAAGTAATTTCTTGGTCAAATCAAGTAAACTATCTTGGACTGATACTTGATCAAAAATTAACTTTTAAAGATCACATTGAGGGCATTCAAGCCAAACGTAATAAGCATATTAAATGTTTATATCCTCTTATAAACAGAAAATCCAAACTTTGTTTGAAGAACAAACTTCTAATATTCAAACAAATTTTTAGACCGGCCATGCTTTATGCTGTGCCAATATGGTCTAGTTGTTGTGTTACTGGGAAAAAAGCACTTCAAAGGATTCAGAACAAAGTTCTGAAAATGATTTTGAAGCTGCCAACCTGGTTCAGTACTACTGAATTACATAGAATTTCAAACGTTGAGACTCTAGAAGAAATTTCCGACAACATAATTCATAATTTTAGACAAAAATCATTGCAATCTTCAATTGCAATGATCAATTCTCTCTATAGATAAGAACTAGTTTTAAGAAATCAATTATTATTCTTACACGCAGGCAAAAAAAAACCCTGATAAAAATACTGATTAACCAAGGTAAAAATAATATTAACACAATTAGATATAAATGATAGCATATAAGGTTGAAATGTTAATTACTTAGAGCATCCGTATCGGGAGCAACTATCTGGGTGACTATAATACTAGCGCATCGAGCTGTCATTTAAGTTTAGTCACTCAATCTAACACCGGTCGTTACTATATTTTGTTACCGTGTTCTGTATCGGTCGCTGCTAAACTAGTGCTCCATCATCAGTTTGACAGATTCGGTGATCGTAATAAACATAGTCAATTGCGATGGCTCTTTCTTCGTGATTTCTCTTGGAGAGACGTTCGGTTGGCATGAAAAGAACCATTGTTTACAGTGGTCTCTCTGGGAACCACTGGGGTTTGGTAAAAAAAATATAAATGTCATTTCCTCCAAGTTTCCCAAATCAACCCAGAGGTTTCCGGATGGGCCATTGTGGAAAATTATTCTTTTCATGCCTATCGAAGGACTCTCCAGATGAAATCAAAAAGAGAGAGCTGTCACATGACGTGGTTTGGTACAAAAACACAAATATCCCCTCCTAAGGTTCCCCCGGGGCACCTCAGAGGTTCCGAGAGAGGTCAATGTGGCTAATGGTTCTTTTCAGGCCTACCAAAAGCTCATGAAAAAAAAAACATGAAGAAAAAACCGTCGCACCACGTGGTTTGGCGAAAAACATCTTCTACAGGTTCCCCGGGACACCCCAGAGGTTGCCCGAGCGGCCATTGTGGCTAATGGTTCTCTTTCATGTCAACCAAAAATCTATCTAGGAGAAATCATGAAAAAGCCATCGCACGACCCTATAGATAAAATTCATATTATTAAACCAAATTGACTAAAGTTGATAAAGCAATAATTCTCTTTAAATCAAATTAAAAATTTGCCCCTAATCCTGATGGTGTACACAAAAATAAACAACAAACCAATCGGAGATTTTTGACAATTGGCAGTTGAATAGCAACCCTCTCTCGCGCCACTATCGCGTAGCTAAATTTAAGTGCCTGATGCTTTCCGATAGTCACGCCACAATTTTGCTAGCGCTTTTAGTTGCGCCCGATACGGCTTGAAGTGATGGTGAGGGCGATCAAATATAGTTTAGTTGCGCACCGGTACGGGTGCTCTTAGCAGGAGCACCTAGGATAATATATAAATGAAAAATAATGTAAAATTTGGAATAAATAAAGATTTTTTTTAAAATTGCACCTATTCTTTACGTCTCTTCCATGATGGAATTATTCTAGCATTTTTTAATGCCTTTGCCTTCCGTTCTAGGACGAATGATATGCAATAATCGCGATGTCGCGTTCGTGAAAGTATTTTTTTTGATTAAATAGCAGAGTTTTTCAATTCATTGATGACAAATTCTCATTTGTTTGCATTTTGAAAGTTTCGCCATAATCACGATTTACTCCTGAATTTAGATCCTGCTTGCAGCAAAATTAATTGAGAGATCTCAAATTAAAGTGGTGAAACGCGGAGTCTAATACCCCGTTCACACTACAACCTATACTACGTGATATAGAGTATCTTGATATCAAATGCCATGCACATTATTTCCAGTGAAAACTAGATGTATAGATGTTGATATCAAGATAGTCTATATCACGTAATATAAGCTGTGTATGCCGTTATGCCGAATTTGTCGATTATTGACAATCTGTTTTTCTCGTTTTCTTACGTTATGTCTTATGTTCAAAGTAGTGTGTTGTATAGCGCATCTGATGTGCTAAACAGCGCACTACTTCCAACATAAGGTATAGCGTACAGAACGAGAGTAAAATCGATTGTCGCTAGTCGATAAATTCGGTGTTCAACTGAAACCATAATATAAACCCTATTCATTTCATAAGGGCATCTTCAGCGGCGGTCTATTTTTAGATCAACTTTATACCTGATTTGCATCAGCGAAACTTGTATAGAACTAGCTAAAATAGACCAACTTTGCGTTCCCCGCACCGGTGTTGTATTTCTTGTTGTTGAACCCGCCAACACCTGTCATCCTGTCGATCATTCAACATCAGAGATCAGAAGTTTTTTATTCAGAGATCGCAGATTTTTCACACACATTTTGCTATTGATTGGTTTGACCAAATAATTTTTAATGCCAGTAGTGCGTCGTTAGCTGACGACAAGGAATACTTGTTCTTTTGTTTGGCTGAAGGTGAGTGTTCTGAGTTCTCCAAAATGTACCTGTATGAGCTATTTGCAAGTGCTTATCATGACCAATCTATCAATAAACCGATTGTTTACTTTGAAGACTTCATTACTTTTCATTTCAGAGCAATCGAAATACTATTTTTCAGTATTTTCCGGAAAATGCAATGGCTGTAAAAAAAAAACTAAGACAAGCATTCATTATTTAGGAATGGAACGAAAAGGTAATTCACTAGCACCGGAAGCAACTTGAGGTAATTATCAGCATCCGAGGCGAGCAACACAAATTTTTGTTCGCCGCCAGCACCACACGCAGCAAACACGGTTACTTTTCGGCTCACAAATATACCTCAGAATATACTCAATAAAATTGAGTTATTGATTAGTAAAAGCTGAAATTTTACACAATAATTGGTATTATCAAGTAGCGTGTAGTGTTTTGGAACGGTATTTTTCTTGTTCCAAATTGCTGCAAGAATAAATCAAAACATATACCAGTTTTAAAATGATGCAAAATAGATAAAATAAAATTTACAACACCGGTGCAGCGATGTTTTTGCGTTTGGTCTAAAAAAATAAATCCAATCCACGATTTGGATCGCCGTTGAAGATGCCCTAATATTTGAACGGATCTTGCGTAACGAATGTAACTCTTCTTTGAATAATTTAGTACAGTTACAGTTTATCAAAAATGAGATACCTGAGTGCCTGAAAAAGAATAAAAACAAGCGCGCGAATTCGCTCGTTGGTGTTGTTTGTCCCTAATTCAATATTCAATTTCCACTTCAGTTTTGCCCTCTTTTAAAAAATGTCAATGGCCAAACGAAATTTACCTTTATGGATGCGTGACACGGAACAGTCCCCGGCGCCGGCAAGCAAAAAACGTATTCTCCACGAAAGTAAGTTAAATGAAATCACTGACGAAAAAGCAACCTCGGAAGATACGAACGAGAAGCCAATTCCCATCGAGAAACAACAGGACGGTAGACCTCGACGAAGTCTTCGAAGCAATCACAAGGTTGCGGACGATAATCCGAAACGGGAACCATCCGTTCAGTTGAACATTGAGGATGTTCCGTTTATAGATTATAAGGGAGAAATTCGATACTACACGGATATGCGAGATATGGCCTTCGCGTGCGATCAGTTGGTACAGTGGGTGGAAAAACAACCAATCGACCAAACCCATGTCCCGATCGCGTTTGATTTGGAGTGGCCATTCAGCTTTCAGACTGGTCCCGGGAGAACGGCTCTGATGCAACTGTGTGCGGAAACAAACGTTTGCTATTTGTTCCAGATGTCCTGCCTGAAGAAGCTACCGGCAGCGTTGCTGCAGCTGTTGAATCATTCACGAGTGCAGTTGCATGGGGTTAATGTAAAGAACGACTTCCGAAAGCTGGCACGGGATTTCCCGGAGGCGAATGCCGAGCTGATGATCGAAAAGTGCGTGGATTTGGGTGGGTGGTACAATCGGATTCACGGCTCAAGCGGGGTGTGGAGTATGGAGCGGCTGGTGCTGCAGGTTTGCCGCCTAAGGGTAGACAAGAACAAGAAGGTTCGCATGAGCAAGTGGCATGTGCTGCCGCTGAGCGAGGACCAGAAGATGTACGCTGCGGTGGATGCTTATGTGATTATCAATCGGCGAATTCGTTTTTGATTCAGTTCCAACCTGGATCGGGTATCAAAATCGAGTCGGCTTGCTGTGTGTTGAAAGTCAGTGCGTGTATGGTTTTATTTGCAGCTCGTATCGGATTGAGGTTCGCACTGATAATAAGTTCGGGTATCGCAGGTTGGAACTAGTTCCAACCTAGGTTCAAAAACGAATTCGATAAAAAATGTTTCTGATGGTCACCCTAGTCGCGAGTGCTGTGCTAAAATTATTGATATAAACAGAACACTCACGCGACACTCATGAATATTGTTATCAGTTTGAATTTCATAACAAGTGAACCTCAAATTCCTTTCAGATCGGTCAGGAAATCTACCTCAAGCTGAAGGAAAAGGAGTTGAAACTGCAACGGGAACAACAGGACTTGAAATTGGCTTTGAATCCAACTTCGGAGGAATAGGAGCCATTACCATTACAAACACATGTAAAATAGCATTTAGTTCCTTAGTAGTTAAGTCATTATCACTGCCGAGTTATGTCTCGCGTAGTGCACGTTCTGCGAGCCGGTAAGTTGTGCTATCGAAAATCGTTGAATCTCCAGAAAGCAGTGGCTGCAACCGTCCTGAACGACCCAACCGGTTCGTTGCATAATGTACTCATCCTGACCGAACATTACCCTGTCTACACCGTTGGAATCCGTACAAAATCGTATGGACCAGAAGAGGAGAATCGACTCAAGGCGCTGGGAGCCGAATTCTTTCGTACAAACCGCGGCGGTCTTATTACGTTCCACGGTCCAGGCCAGCTCGTGGCCTATCCGATCTTAAATCTAAAGAACTTCCAACCCAGTGTTCGGTGGTACGTTTGCCACATCGAAAAGACTGTGATCGACCTTTGCCGTAGGTATGGCATACAGGCCGGTGCGACTCAAGATACGGGAGTTTGGGTAGAGGACAGGAAGATTTGTGCTATCGGAATACACGCCAGCAGGTATGTCACAACTCATGGATTGGCTTTGAATTGCAATAACGATCTGAGGTGGTATGAGCATATCGTTCCCTGTGGGGTCGAAGGTAAGGGGGTAACTTCACTGAGCAGGGAATTGAATCGAGAGGTGAGGGTATCGGATGTGACATCGACATTTTTAGACAGCTTTCGTGACATTCTAAAGTGTGATTTGGTAGAGCTAAATCCGGACAAACAACTCGAATTTCTAGAGAAAATTGGTTAGGGACGTTCTTTTATTTAAATGAAAAGTTGAAGACATCACAGCCGAATAAAGCCAATTGGATACAGAGTTTGAAAAGGGGGTTTATCTGCCTTGATTGAATATCTCAGATAGGTCCTTTTTCCAGATCTGCATTGAACTGTTATGTTTTATATTGCGAATAAAGCTAGCTATAGATTTCTAACGTAAAACTACGAATTCGGTTCATAGTAGAGAAATTCCCTTGAATCTAAAATAAAACTTTTCTTATCTAACACCGCCATACTTCCTCAACCGAATGGAAAAAGTGCTCGTCACAAAACAGTCGGATGATTTTACATACATTCTCACCTATGTTGGCAAGCATCGCCGTATGTTCAATCAGATTGATTGCTGCCCTGGTTTTGATGTGCATCTCACTGTATCGTTTATTAGTTAACGTTTGCTTTAGATCCTCCATGGCCTGGGTATATTCCTTGCACCGATTGGTAGTATCGATCGATGGAGGGCCACTTTCCGTCACTTCCTGTGCCTCTCCAGAGTCTTCGCCAAATAGGAGAAATACAATGCATGAGAGACATTTGGCAATCACCTTCCGACGAATACTGGTACCATCCTTCCGAATGCCGATGGCGCCTAGCAGTCCTTCGCCCCAGCCTTCGGCTTCTTTTGCACATGTTTGCAGGTAACGGGCCAGTGTAAGCAGGTGATTGTGGCTGTTGGATGAGGTTTTCATGATTTCAACACCGACAACCACCATCAGGCTCCAAAGCAGGATCAGCTTGGATTCGATTTGCTCGCTAGAATCAAAGAGGTGGTGCAAAGTTGATATGGAAAGCTAAGGGATGTAACAATCGACTAACCTAACTTTTAACTCCCTCAGCATCCTGAACAGCTTCTGCAAAATCAAAATTCTTTCGCCAACTCCGGACGCCTCCTGCAAGCGCCGCACCGTCAACAAATGCAATGCTAACAGGTACCGATGCTTCACCAATGCTTCCTCGTCGAAACCTTTCACCGTATGCAGTCCGATTTTGTGCAACGCCTTTGACCAGGATGCATCCAACACCGGGTCACCCCCATCAGATACCTGGCCATTCCAAGATTTGCCAAAATAGTGAAAAAGCATTTCCTCTAGCAGCAGGTACAGGTAATAGGTGAAGCTTTTGCACATCCCGATGGCATCCAGTACGGATGGAACGATGTAACTGTCGCTGGTGCGACAATTCTCCGTCCACAGAACAATCGCTTCGATAAACAACCTGAAAATGGCCTCAAATCAAACCTTCTACTCAATCAACCGCCAACATTATCGAACCTACTTGGAAGTGTATTCTCCCTGAGACTGCAGCGAAACAACAACTTCGCCTACCAGATTTTTCGCTTCAAATTCCCTATCCTTGACGGATCGTATCTGCAACAGCACCGTCTCCACGATGTTGAACAACCCTAGAGCAGCATTGTGGAAGGCTTGCACTCCTTGTTTCGTTCCCAGCAGCTTCTGATACTTGGCACCGCAAGCATTCAGCAACCGCACCGTAGTTCGGACATACAGAATTCTCTTGGCTTGAACCTGCGACTGCAGGGCCGTTGATTCCAGTGGATTACCCGAGTTGAACTTCATCGAAGAAGCCACCTGAAGCAGATCAAGAACGGCGCTGTCCACGTCCTCACCTTCGGAGGGCATTTTGAGAACGACAGACGGTTCAGCCGACAAAACGAACCAGTCCAGGACTGATTCTACGCCTTGATATTCAAGCATGTGCCACGGGTAATTGCATGCTTCCTGTAGTAGGGTTACGATCTTGGAGCCCTCTCGGGCATTTGGTTCATACGATATCTTGATAAATATCATCAGCATAGCAGAGAGCATTTGATAGCGCAGCTGATAGTCCCAGGATTGGATGTTCTGTTGTAGCCAAGGAGTCCATGCGATGCGGATGAAGATGTGACCGACGAACATGTGTGACTCGGGAATGAACTGCTGCAGGATGCGGCTGAATCCGGTGATATGTACCGGCGCCGGCCGGAAGCGATCCCATGCCAGATTCATGAGGTTCGTGTGAATGTGAATGGCTACGTAGCGCGGTAGAGCCGGGTGGGCAAAGTTCATTTCGTACCAGTAAAACAGGTGGCCCAGAACGGCACTGCTGGATGGGAATGTGTCCAATAGGTACTGAAGACAGTGTTCAAACACCTTGACCATGCGAAACGCTGTATCGGCGTGCAGCTCGCTCCATGGGGGAAGCATTGCGCTATCGCTGGCAACCTGCTGGATCCAGTTGGCTACCTGTTGTTGACCTTTCATGTTCTGCGGGAAGTACGGCGTTATCCAAGGTGAGAACATATCACATAGGGACGGCCACAGCCAATTGATCACTGAAAGAAAGCTGGGGATTAGTGGAAATGTTCAGCATAAGGGCGTCAAAGAGATTTACGTTCATCGGCTAGAACTCCCGGATAGGTATGAACTGCTGCAACGACTGCCGCATGTCCTACCGAACCTAGCAAAAGCGACAACACCTCGCAGTAATCGCTATGCATTGGGTAGAGTCCATGCAGTCCATGATTCAATCGCTCCCGTTGAAAGTGCTGCGTCAGCACGACCGTTGTATCGATTATATCCTTGTAGGACAGGATGTTCTGTTTGGTGGCAAAGCTGCGGAAGTCTTCTTTGATCGCCAAAAGCCCCATCCCGAAGGCCATCGGTTGACACATGGCCCGCCGCCGCATTGAGTTAATTAGATCCAGCAGCACTTGTGGCATGATTTTCTTGCGCGAACAAGCTGCCAAGCTCAACTGCAAAATGTCTCCGTAGTATTCCGGGAAGTCGTACTCGAACAGATGCATCAGATGCCGTTGAAGAAGCTGTTGAAAGCCGATTAGACTTGCTTGAACTAGATTGCTGTAAGTGGTCTGGGGAGGTCTACTCACGTCTTGAATTAGAACTGCATTCTTCTGATTCCAACCTTCCAATCCTCGGAGGATCAACTCCACCAGACGGTTGACGTCCACCAGCTTGGGTCTGTAGCGATTCATCCAGCTAACGATGTCGAACTTGGAGAGCATTACAAACAGAACCTGCGTGTCGTGGCGTTTGATGTGCGAATCAATCACAAATTCGTACATTCGCAGAAAGTACTGCGGTGGGCAGCTAGCCGGAACAAGCAGTTCGGAAATTAGGTTGATCATGTCCGGCCGCTTCAGACCGATGTTCAGCAACTTGATCCCCTCGACGTTTTGGTTCTCCTGCATGAAAAACTACAAGAAACAAATATTAACCCTTCAATCTCAATCAGGAACCGATAACTTACCCCAAGCTGGCTGATCCCCATCGAGCAGACCTCCTTAGTCAGCGGACACAGTTGATTGTAGTCGTTCATCTTATCGACGAATTCGTAGAACATAGTCGAACCCACCTTATTCAGCTTGCCGCAAATGTTCACCTCTCCCGTTAGTTTCCACTCTCGGTAGCCTTCGACGATCTGCCGCAGGAAGGCGTCGATCCGCACGGAAGCCATCACAATCCGATCCGGTAGTTTGCTTTCTCGCTGGAGCAGGGCATCGTGAGCTGATCGATTTTCCGCCAGCATAGCACTCAGGTTCTTGTCCAGCTTGGACACCTTGTACCGAACTAGGACCTTTTTCGGTTCCCTGCAACCGCTCGAGCAGCTAACGTCCTTGTACAGGACCTTGTCTTCTGTAATGTAGAGCTTTGGAATCTGCTCCAGATAGCATGAATCAAGCAGCAGGTGTTCATTATACATGACGTGAAATTCTTTGCGAGCATACGAGTCCAGAAGGGAGAAGTCGGACTTGATTGCGGAGATCAGTGAGCCGGATGATTGGGAGGTGAAATTGGCCGGCAAAATGTGGGGAGATGGCTTGAACAAGGATGGAGGAGATGCCGGCGCGTCGTAGGCTTCGAGGCGTTTATACATAGATTGTTTGACGTCCTGAAGATCGGTTATGCTTTGACTGGATGCGAGGGAACGAGCTGGCGAGCTTGTTGCGATCGCCGAGACTACGGGTTTGTAGCGATAGCAGAGCTTTTGCCAGGCGTTTGCCATTTCACGATGATCCGAGCGAATGCCTCGTAGGTCGACGAAGTCCGTCCAATGGTCACGGTTGCCTCGGAAGATCGAAGCCAACCGATGGCAATCGAACTGCGGTGGGAGGTCGATTGATTGGGTGGAAATTCGGTTTAACTGAGTATCTTCCAGCCACAGTTGAAAGGTTTTGAACAGCCGAGTGCAATGATTGTAGAAGGATCGTTGCCGTTCGTCCGTCTCGCTCACGGATGTTGAGTTGTAGTAGCATTCCGCATCGTACAGCTGCTTCTTGATTCGCTTCATCAGGCCTAGATTGTGCTCGTAGAGACGATTGGCAATGCCGAAACAGTTGGCGAAACGTTCTTCGTCTTGGGCGAGCGGGATTCGAGAAAGGTAGATTGTGAAGAACAGTTGGCAAACTATCGGATACATGAAGTTTTTGATGGAGCAGTTCGCTACCAGGTTAGCGAGTTTGAAGACAGTTAATGTGCCGGGTGGGAACGAGGGATAGCCTAGGATGGAGGTGGATTTTTTAATGGCCGTTTCAAGGGAAAGCTTAGGCGAACAGGGAAGTCCGACGCCTCGGAGAACTTCGTGCCAGATGCGGGTTTGTATTTCGGTGATTTCGTACTCTAATTCCAGCGTGAAGATCGATAGGAATACGGTCACAGGGGATGGGGCGTTGAACAGGTCGGATGGGTTTGCTGCGAGGAGGTTGAGCAAGCCTGATGGTTTGGATGCCTTGATGTCTTCGAAGCGCTGAAAAGAAGGGAGGTGTGATGTGATTTTTGTGGTGGTTGAAGTAGGTTACAACTTACGGAGTAGTAAGGCCGGAAGAACTCCTTCATCGAGTGCCATGCGTCGGGAAATTGATAGGCGACTCCGATCATAGTGTCCAGCAGGCCCAGTATTGAGGGGTCTTTTGTCCAATTTGGTAACTCGGTTATGCACTGCAACCAGATATTGATCAGCAAAGTGGGTGAAGCTAGGCCGTATTGCACGTAGTTGGTGATTTGCGAGAGGATCATACATTTCAGCATCTCCGTAACGGGAGTGTTGGACTCGGGGCGGAATTGGTCTTTGGTGAACCGTGCATAGTATTTGTTCGCCGCAAGCAAGCTGATCAAGATCGACTTAAAAGCTTCACAGCGACTCAGACTGTCGGGGCATTCAATGAACAGCGGAGTTATGAGCTGCAGGCATCGAACGACCACCGTATAGCGATGATCGTTTAGCAGCAGTCGGATCTGCTCGAAACCTTTGTGACAGATCTGCGGTACTGAATGACCCCACGTGCTGATTAAGATCGCTAGATAGATTGCCAATGGTCGGTTTTCGGTCACACCTTGGTAGATTTGCTGAGCTCGTTCCAGTTCAAGCACGTGTCTCAAGATTAGGGAAGGGTTCTTGATCATACTGTTGATGACTTCGGAGCTTTGGTCCATACAGTGAAGTCGGAGCAGACTAACCATGTTCCAACACCAGGCTAGGAATTGCTCTTGCGCTACCTTGCTCTTCACCAAACTGCTCACCGAGGCAGCCAAGCCTTGCGAATTTCCTAGAATCTCGGGTACGTGTTTGCTGTAAACCTCGGTAACCAAACACGCAATGCGGACGTGGATGTCGTGGGGTAGGAATAGTTCGTTGTTTCTGAAAATATTCTATTTTGTACGAGCTGATCACGCGAATAGTCGGAAGAGGTACTCACGTATCAAAATTGTAGTTTAGATGAATGAGGATAACCCTCGCCGTCGAGCTCTGGATCGCTTCGAAGTTATAGTTTAAGATCCAGTTGGCGAGCAGCTCGAAGTCTTCCCATTGCGGTCGCCAGCGATCCAACGGAAGCGCCTTGAAAATATACAGCGCCGAGAGGTCCGCTTGAACAACGTCCTGCTTAAGCGATTGCAGTAGATTCGAAACTAGCGTTGGATATTTGAACACGATGTTGAACAGCAGATCCTTGACCGCCTTATAGCAAAAGTCCTTGGTGTGTTCGTTAAGGTAGCCGATCTGGAAAATAGGATTCGAGTTGTGTTCTAAAGTCCCGCGGATAGTGGAGTTTTGAAATACTTACATCAAATAGATTCAGTGCGACCGTCTGGATGAATTCGATGTCACGAATTTCCCTGCCCAGTGCCATGTTGGAAAAAACCTGTAGCAGATAGTACAGGTCCTCCGAAGGCATCTCCATCAAACCGCTTCGGAACTTCTCCCGTTGATCTTCGCCAACGCAAAGCGCACTAAAGTCCTTATCTACGGCTGTGATAGAGTCTTCGTTGAATTCATCCAGATGCAAACAGTAGTAGAGTTTCCACAGTGCCTCTAAGCTCAGTTGATCAAAAGGGAATCCCGTCAAGTACTGCCAAGTTCCGATTTTTCGCGAACGGTAGATGTACTGAGCCGACCGCACTACAAACACATCCAACTCCAGGTGTATTCGCGTGCTTTCGTATGGATTGACCACCACATGAGCACTTCTCGAGCGTTCCAGCAGTATCCGATATAGGTCACTTACGTAGAAAACGGTATGCTTGATCAGTCGAGCCAATCTCTTAGCGAACTGGCGATAGCGATCTGCATCGTAAGTGATCAGGCCATTACCCAACAATTCCACGAAAACCGTTCCGAATGCAATAGCTTTGAGCAGCAAAGACCCTCGGATTGCTTCTTCGTCTATCCGCAGCCTGCCGTCTTGTTTACGGTCTATAAGAGTGATCACACGGAACACCTCCCCGAAGGGAATCTGGTCGATCAGCGCCACCAGATCGCCCTCCTTCAGCTCAGAAATTGAATCGGATCCGGAAAAGTCCTCCCCATCGCTGTCCACGATGGCCCACATTTCTTCCTGGACTACGTCGATCGATCTGTTCATATCAAGCTTAAGCTTTTCAAGGAACTCGTTACGTTTCTTGATAGGTAACAGCAGACAGGCCATCACCACTAAGACGTGTTGGAATTCGGAACCGCCCCAGCTAAGACCTTCCGAAATGGGAAGCTGGACGAGAGGGGTAGCCCAACTTGCAATCCCATTGGGACTTCGTAGAACGTGGAACAGCACAAAGAGATGATCATGCACGGTAGCTATTCGTAGTTGAGTGGCGACCAGCTTGACGGTCCAACTGCGGACTTCTTTCAGGAAGCGCTTATCGGTTATACCCTTGCGAAGGAAACTGAACAGAATCGATATGCAGAGACGAAGCTCACCTACGGCTGCGGCCATTTGATTGCTGTCGAAGGTCGGGTTCAGGATGACCGGAGCGTTCACCGGGAGATTGGTTAGGAACGGATGAATGTTCAGTGTTTCGTAGATTTTCTGCTCGATTTTGATACGGGTGGCGTCGACTTCGTAGGTGCATTTGTTGCATTGGAAGCAGGACTGCTTCATCAGCTCCTTCAGGGAGGAACTGAATTCGGACAGCGTGGATTCCTGCAGGTTGGCTACGCTGTTGGGGTGGATGGAAGATTGATTGTAATTCTTAGATTTTGCGATTGGTCCATCGACTGCAGTTGTTAATTATTCGTCCAATCATTGATTTCTCGCGATTAAAAGCTTGATAAGATAAATGCGAATACCGTCTTACTAAGAAAATCACTCCTGTACCAGATTCTATTATTATACTTCATTTTTATTTCGCGAAAAGACAATGACTTAAGTCTTCAAAATCACACACGACGTTTTCGAATTTGTTTTTATCAGTAACCTTAGACTAGACAATAGATCTAAAAATTGGTCGCAGTGACGAAAATACCCGACACGGAATAGAATAGACTAGACTTCGTCAGTTCCTAAACAACTTAACATGCTTGATAACTACTTTCAACTAAGCCTATAACCGCAGTGACTCGAACGTCCTGCTTCGTTCGCCACTTACCTTTCCTGGTAGCTGGCCCGGAGCACTTTCCCATCGCCGCAGGTATCCGACCCGGTGAACGTGTGCTCCCGCATCGTCCACAGCTCAGTCGCCAGCACCTTGCACTTGCGGCGCAGCGCGTCGAATTCCAGCATGTTAAAGCTTAAATCGGCACGAGCCTTCGCGTAACGTTGCAAAAGTTGATACAGCGGATGATTCAGGCACTGGTCGTTTGCCTGCAGTTCCCTAGTGATAAATTCGCTCTCGAAAGCCTGGGCCAGACCCATTTCGCCATCAACCCGGTAGAATTGGGCCAACTGTTCCCGCGTTAATGGTTTCATCGCTTCCACGGGGAACCGGATCTCCTCCACGGGAGCATCGATTCTCATCTCCTGAAGGTTGGGATACAATGAAGCCACTACCACCGTTTCCTGCTTCTCCTCTAGTCTTGCAACGGCAACTTGCATCGCCGGATCACTATCGTCTAGCATTGGAGGTGCAGAAGGCGCCGTCGCTTCCACCGATGACACTGTCTTTTGATTGTCGGTCAAATTATATTCTACTTTTTCTTCTGGTTCAACATCTTCCACTTCAAGAACAGGCACTGCGACTGGAGGAGCTTCCTCTGAGGTGGACGTACTGGGGAAATCGATATCCACCGCTGGTTCACCACTGTCTGCATCCTCTTCCTCGAAGTCATCGATCGGAACGTCAGGCAGAATCAGTGGTTTCAGTTTAGGTTTCTTCTGTTGTCAGGCATTATTTCATTTCATCAACAATCAACAACAAGCGGAATGAAAAGAAAAGGTAGGAAGGAAGCCTTTGTAATGCGCACTTTCGCGGAAGAAGTTAGTATTTAAATCACGACGCTCACTTACCTTTGTTTTGGACTTTTCTAGCGTTGCCATTTTCTCGATTCACTTTTAGTCTTAGCAGAGTAATTAGTTTAGCCGGGTGACACGATATCAGCACTTAGAGTCGTTTATTTCTTGCTAGATTTCGTCAGAAATAGCGTCGCTAATCCTCCATTTCACATCACCAAGTGTGAGTGAGCTTATCTCCAAACACTGTATGGTGAATGAATTTATGATGAATCAACAAACTGCACACAGGGTAAACACTGGACGTGAAGGATTCAATTACGATATTATTGTGCTAAATACACCACACCATACAGATGAGCAAGCTACACCAAGCATCACAAGCTACCCTTTGTCGTAAAATATAAACAACAAAAAACGATTTGAAATCTGCAATTTCACCAGCCACTTGAGAAAATCTTGAAACGAGAATGAAAGAAAACTTGCTAGTTGCGTCTCGGGTTTCGTCACGAAAGCCAGCCAAAACAGAGAAGTTCTTTGTTTTGATTCCACTGTTTGGGTTCTGCTTCGTCTTATTTTCTTCTTCTTCTGGAACTCGTTTTTGCTTCGGCTGATGCCGATGCGATGATTGTCAAAGTCAGCTGATTTTTAGTGCGATTGAGAGCCAATGACGTCTATAGAAGGTCTGGCCCAGTAGCCACAACAATATTAGTGGAATCAGCAAAACCCGCTCATGACACTACACTAAGCCAAATAATCTTAAGAATTTCATAAGGTTCAACTTATGAACGATGCTTTAAATTTCATAAGGTTGACTTATGAATGGGTTTTGTTTTACACGACGTTGTTCTTGTACGCCTTTAAGCTTTTCCATTTACAAGTGTTGATATATACTAGTGGTTAACTCGCTCGAACCATAACCTCAACGTTCAAGATTCGAATCCAGGTTGTTCCATATTTTTATTTTTTTCAACATAATTATATTTTATAAGGCAAATTTATGAAATTCATACAGCTTTCTTATAGCAAATAATCATAATGCAATCTTATGAATATCGAAAGCTTATTTTGCTGAGTGTAATACCACAGCACTCCTTGCGAACGCTACATAAAAGCTCGGAAAGTGCTGCGTCATACTATTTTTTTATTCGTTCGCTCCGTGATTGTTTATTGTGTGCGCTATAAAACTTAATTTTTCAACCGATTCCAGTCTATAGATGATGGAAAATTTGGCTCTATACCCTAATAAATTTCGTATGGTTATTTTTCTTAACGACCTATTTGGGGTATCATCACAGAGAACAGACGTTCATCTTCGGTGTGCTACTTGTGTAAAACTTTGAACCGACATTTCAAATGTATGTCGTTATGCTCCTGGTAGGCGGCGCTGCAGTTGTGTGATAACAGTCACGTCAATGTTTTTCAATACAAAGCCTAGCACATAATCTAAAAAGTTTTGTTTGTTTTTCTCTACATTTGCTTTTTATACCGGCTGCCCATATTAACTTTTACACACATTTTTCAAGAAAAGGTATATGGACATCAATGTCTGTTCTCTGTGGTATCATCCAGTCCATTAAAGAAATGGTGGGAGGATTTGTGATATCGATCGATTGTACGTCATTTCCCGGAATTTCATTTCCCGGAAGTTCATTTCTATCATTTCCCGGAATGTATCATTTCCCGGAACGTATCAATTCCCGGAAAATCATTTCCCAGAAGGCACCAACTGATAAAACAATAAAATGTGGCTTTTAAGTATATATATATTCTTATGTACTAAAAATGTACTCGCTACATATATGTAAATGTACTGCAGGAAAGAAGTGTGTGGAAGAAAAGCAAATAGTACACTGTTTGTATAATGAGCAAATATTTGCCTGAGGTGGATAGACCAGTGTGTTTGAAAGAACAGTTCATGTTTAAAAGAAGGGTGAATCTCCTATAAATGGTTTTCTCAAATATTTTTTTGTACTCTAGTTATGAAAAAAGAGAAAAAACCTTTCATAGGAGATTTACCCTTCTTTTAAACATGAGCTGTTCTTTCAAATATTTTGAGAAAGAAAAAAAAAAAAAGCTGAATATTACGGGCCTGTCGCTTACTTTTGCAGAATATATAGGAAATAAATAGATCAAACAAGTATCATGATTATAATGTTTATAATAGAGCATATAGTTATTACCATGAGGTTATATTAATAAAAAAAAATTAGGTTTTGTATAAATTTGTCGAAAAAACTTATTTTTAGCTAAATATTAAGTTGTCCGGGATTTGAACTTCCCGGGAAATGTTACATTCCGGGAAACGATTTTCCGGGAAATGATATATTCCGGGAAACGATTTTCCGGGGAATGAACTTCCGGGAAATCAAAAAAAAAAAACCAGGGAAATGACAAACAAACCAAAAAATCAAATCTCTCAATTCAATTAAAAAAAACCGCCATTATTGAGCGGGGATAGTGCTTCCTGAAAAAAAAAAGAATTTTGAACATTATTTTTCCCGAAATTCCGCTTTTTACAAAAAACGTTAAACTTTTTTTTATCTGAACCTATCACTCGTCGGCTCAACAATGTTTACATTATGTTTGCTTGTAGTACACTGTTTTTACAAAAGCCCAAAAATTTGAAAAGGGCAGATCTAAGATTTTTTCAGCTGTTTCGCCGCCCTTGCCAAATATTTGGCATTGGAACAACCGAGCACCACAAGCTTAATACAAGCAAGCAGTGCGTTGCAACAGACCTTATATAGACGTCATTGATTGAGAGCCTCCGTGAGTCAACGACGTTTCTAGAAAGTCCGGCCCATCAGGCAGCTTGCACGCTCATCCGAGCTTACTCAATTTTGAGTAACTGTTACTCAATTTTATAAATGTATCTAAAACGTCAAACGCTGAGTAATCGTATTTTATGAATTTGATTTATTGCTACTCAAAACGCAAGAAAACTCTGCGAAACTCAATTTTGAGTCAGCTACATTTTAATTTTCTTTCAACAAATGGCGTCGGATAACGAATAGCGTCTCTGTGAATTTATGATTCGGAAGTTAAGTTAAAATCTAATTCGTATTCCAAAGTTGATAACCAGTGGGGACATTGAGCAGATAGCAGCTGCTGTAGATGCGTAAACGTATCGTAAATTAAAAGGTAAGCCGTTTTATCTTTGACAGGGAAAGTTTTTAATAGTCGTTTACATTACAGATAAACAAAACATTTTCGAAAGTCTTTCCGGCGTGTGTCTCGAGTCCAGGCTAAAAGAGAGTATTGGCAAAATGCCTTTTATACAACGTGGATAAATTATTGGCATTGAAGATGGTAAGCAAGTATTTTATCACCGTTGCCTTGTCACTTGATTTAAAAAATGTATAATCGAGCCACCAAATTCTTCACTATCAAAACATAATATACATAATATACTTTCATATTACATATTATATTCGGGAATTACTGAGAACTAAAGTGCTAATGCCAGTTCGCGAACACCGCCGCAAAATCAGCGGAACTGCATCTATGGATGGGACCTATGCCATTGGCCAGTTGATCCGATATACAAAGGTAAATTCGTATTTAATTAGTTGCCTAATTTAGCATTTATATTCTTTTGGATATTGCAGCCAGCGATCAATGAGCTGAACAATTGCATGGCATCGATGACGAATGCTATCCACCCACACATTATTTGTATCGCGGATCCGGTGAAGGCCGGCCACTGTATGTAATCCTGAACAATAATGTACATGTGTCAGTGAAGACGTCAATCCATGCTATCGACATCTTCCTTCGCAGCTTTTCGGTATTTGGCATACCAGTTCCCACTAAATAAGTCATGCCAATGGATTTTTTGCAATGACATACAAGACGAAGGATCGAAGCACACGATTCACCGTTAATAAACTTGCTGCCTTATTTTAGGAGGAGGAGAACTGAATATGCACCAGCTAGTTGACTTCTGGTTTCTGTTTTTGTTTTGGATGTTCAATAAAATTAAATTCTAGGGTTTTTTTTTTCAAAAGGTCTTGTTTGATTTTTGTAGCACCTCTTGCGGAGGCGAATTAAAAAATACTAATTTTCATAAATTTTTGTTTTTATTTTTATGAGTAAGTTTAACTCAAAACAAAATAAATTTCAAGATTACTCAAAATTGAGTTGTGGCAATGAAACTCAATTTAGGGTACGTCCGGTTTTAACGTTTTTGAGTTAAATCGTCACATTAATCGGTAGGTTATTTGCTCGATTCTTGGAACCTGTTAGCATTCAAGCCAAATCCGGAATTAAAATAACCCAGATTCATAAAATAAATAAAATAAATTTAAAACGCAACCAGAAGAATCCAAACATTATTTAAAAACAATAATAACTTATTCTTGTATCCAAAATTTGTACGTTTATTCTTATCATTAATATGTTTAAAATAAACATAACATGATTTTTATTTCAAACATCGATGTCACTTGGTTTCAAACATGTTTGAAATAAAGCAAGTTTATGTCTGCGGCTAGAATGAACTAGGTTTATGTTTAGATTTACCTGATATATGTTTGCTATGACGGTATTTTTTTCTGCGCGAGCTCTCTAATGCACAATGAGAGCTCTGTCACTTTAATTGTAATTGTATCTCAACGTGTACCTGTAAAAAAGAAAAACAAGTTTAAACTTTTTTGAGCTTAAAAGGGTATTAGTCATTTGTTGTGGTTGTATCACAGACTCGAGAATTAATGAAAACGGTATGGTTGATTTTTCACTCGTGGTAATTGTGTGCACCAAGCGAATGTGTTGCTTCAACACCTCGAAGCTGCCATAGATGTTTTTTTTCACACCCATCAACGTCCAAAATTTTCACCCAAAACCAACTCTCCGATTTGGATAGTTTCGCGAAAGGCGCCTTTTAAATTTACTACCTTTAAAATACCTTCCTCTGGGTAAAATTGGCTTTTTCAGTTATCCTTCAAGATTAAGTAAAAACTACCTACCAGTGAGAACGAAATTATATCCAAAATAGGAGTCCTATCAGAGTACTTAGTTTTGAGTACCATCACACTTGATTTTGGATAGTTTGGTTTCTCCGTGTAAGACCGCAACTCACACCAATACACTCTCAAATATTCTGTCAAAATAACAGCGAATCAAAACAAAAACAAAGATACTTGTACCAAAAGGTACTGAAAAGCGCAAGAGTGCAAGGCGTACTTCGGAACTAGGGGTTCTACAACAGTGAACAAATTTCAAATCGCTAGTTGCACATATTTTTTTGTTACACTAAAAAAAAATAAAAAATTTTTTTTTTAAAAATTAACACTTAAATCGGTAATTTTTTGCTTCGAATTGAAATCATGTGAACCAGTATAATTTTCATTTGCCGCAAATAATTTTTAACACCCGTCACTTAATACACAGGTTCGTTTCCAATGAGACTGACACTGAGAAAAAAGATTGGTAAACGCAAACAAATTCTAGTTTCATTTAACCGGAATTTCACGTTGAATTGGGCACAAACATCATATTAGTTTGATTTGACTTTTGAGTTATTGTTTCGGGAATTAAGCAGTTAAGTTCAACTGACATCCGATTGAATTTACTATTATGTTGGTTGTTTCATTCTGACAGCTACGAAAACAAACAGATTTGTCAGTTGGTTCTACCAACGCTCATGGTTTGTTTCAAACAAATTTTAGTATGATTTAAACTGAATTGCTGTTTGAAACAAACGAACGAAAACGGTTGAAACAACAAACATTTCCGTTCACCGACATTTCTATTGTAATAATTTCAATACTATTTATTTCAATAAAAGGCTAACACACATTAGAAAACCGCACATTAACATTTATAGACCTTTCTCAGTTTAAAAGAAATCTACATATGTTACTACGAGCGTTTATACTATTGTCAGGTTTTCACTAAATTCATTAAATTAAATTTTCACCTGCGTTGAAAACATACGCGAAAAGAGCATGCAGCGGGACCGGACGGAAAATGGAAAAACCCAAAAAAATAGTTTGTTTCCAACTAAACTTTTAGTTGTTTTTTCTCCAAACAATATATCAGTTTGATTTAACCGCCGCTTTGGTTGAATCAATCTCAAATTTTAATTTGTTTCCCTGAGTCAACGCAACCTGTGTTTTGGTATTAATAAACCTCTTGCAAGGTGGAAACAACAAATATGTTAGTTTAGAACAACCATAATTTGTGTTGTTTTGTGGTAATATCTTTAGGTAGAAACAACCATCCTGCCTGTTTGTTTCAAAACTGAATCGTTGGCTTAAAACAACAAAACGGATTTTTAAAACAACATTTTTTTTAGTTTGGATTTCAACAAACAAGTTTGTTGTTTCAAACGGGACTGTTTTTTCTCCGTGTGGTCCGCACGGTACTTACGATTTAAGGAAGGGAAGAAAGATTTGTGTGTTTTTTTTTTTCCTCTTCTTATCCTCCCCCTACCCACAACGAAAAAAAAAAAAAACCGCGAAAAACAAACAACTGTTTTTTTTTTTTTGAAAAAAAAAAAACCAAAAAAAGGAGAAGCAAAGTGAAGTTTACCGTATGGTGGTTTAGGTACTTGGTTTGCCAGCGGAAGTCACTGCATTTTTTTAAGGTAATAAATTACTATAGATGTTCTTTTTTGTCATGTTAACGGTGTTTATTGTGAATATTTCAGATCTGCCAAGCATTTTTGCCATTCCCGCAGAAGAGCTGCTGAACGCGATAGCTTCAAAAAGTGATGAAGTTTTTATGATGGTACAAATAAAACCTCTTTTATTCATACATTTCGTTTTATTACATGAAAAGTACAAAAAATCCAATACTAAACTTATTATGAAAAAATAAAATCCATGCACCTTTTCACATAAAACGTATTAAAAAACTCATTTGATTTTTGCTAGGACAAGTTAATGCTATGCATGTACACTATAATTAATATCTATTCAGCTCTTGCACTTAAAGACTATATATTTATTGCATATATGGTAAATTGACCACATTTAATAAAAAATAAGTGCCGCGCCAATACAGAGCAATAACTTTGCACTTTGCCCAAATTTATAGGTGATTGCACTTAAATATAAGGTGCATTGTTTTTTTAGTGTACTAAGATTTGTTTTTGTTTTGTTTCACTATTTTGGTAGCATATTTGAGGGTGTGTTCATGTGAGTTACGTTATAAGGGGTGAATCAACTATATTAATTTGCTTCTTGACTATCCAGTTATTCCGAGAGTCGAAGTGACGTTTGTCACTTGGTGCACGCTCATTCGGATTTACTCAAAATCGAGTAACTTTTACCCATTATCATAAAATAGGCTGAAACGTCAAACCATGGGTAAGGCGATTTATGAAAGTGGGTAAACGTTACTCAATTCTTTTTTAATCTGGTTCAATTCTGAAGCTGTTAGTCTACTGTTTGAACAATGGACAAATATTTGTACTTGACTGAGAGACGTGTTATTAAACTATCTGTAAACCATAGTCTGTCGGACTATGCAAATTATTTGTCCATTGTACAAACAGTGTAGGGACGTTTTTTCCACCCTGCTGCGGGGCGGTGATACAAAAAAACTAAAGTTTTACGTCGTCTGTTACGTCTGTTACGCTACGTGTTACGTCGTAGTGAGTTTGGTGGTGAATTTGATTGTGAGTTTGGTGGTGACATTCGTGGTGAGTTCGGTGGTGGGTTTGGTGTTGATTTTTACGGTGAGTTTGGTGATAGATTTGGTGTTAGGTTTTGTGGTGAACTCGGTGGTGAGTTTGGTGGTGAGTATGTTAAAGATACCAGTTGTGAGTTTAGTGAGGAGTTTGTTTGTGAGTTTTATGGTGAGTTTGCTGATTAATTTGGTGGTTAGTTAGGTGGTGTGTTTGGTGGCAAATTGGATGGTGAGTTTGATGGTGAGTTTGGTGGTGAATTTGATGGTGAGTTTAATAATGAATTTGTTGGTGGGTATGTTGGTGAGTTTGATAGTGAATTTGCTGATGAATTTGGTGCTTAGTATTCACCAAAATCGATAATTCACCATGTACCTCTTTTCCAGAACTGGGAAATTTATGTAAATTTTAACAACTTGACTTAGAAACACTTGTTTGGCCAAGTTCTTTTATGGAAAAAATTAGATGTTCAAAAAATCATAACTTCGTTGTTTTCAACCGGTTTTGATGACTCTCTGAGACAAGGTACAGTTTTTATTCTAGTTTCAGCGACACATAGGCTGGGGTCCAGATTCCGTAATTATTCCGGATTCCCTCTGGCTACCTATAAATCGGCGTTTGGGGTTTTTCAAGAATAACTTATTTGTTTCCCGTGAAATCCTTCTGAATCACTTCCAAACATTTCGACAATGCTAATACGAATCCCAGGAGTAATTTTCCCGAAGTTATGGAACCTCCTGGGTGTTCCTGCTTGCACCAAACCACGTCGAGCGATGGCTTTTTCATGATGTCTCCTGGATAGATTTTTGTTTGGCATGAAAGAGAACCATAAGCCACAATGGCCGCTCTGGTAACCTCTGGGGTATCCCGGGGGGAACCTGTATGAGAGGTTTTCGCCAAACCACGTGGTGCGACGGTTTTTTCTTCATGTTTTTTCTTCATGAGACTCTCGGAACCTCTAGGGTGCCCCGGGGAAATATTTTGGAGTGATTTAGAAGGATTCCTTAGGAAACAAAAAGTTATTCTCCCTAAACGCCGATTCATAGGTAGCCCAAGGGAATCCGGAATAATTACGGAATCTGGACCCCAGCCTATGCGTTGCTGAAACTAGAATAAAACCTGGACCTTGTCTCAAAATTTCATTAAAATCTGTGGAAATCCAACGAAGTTATCATTTTTTGAACATTTAAATTTTTCCATACAAGACCTTGGTCTTTTAGGTGTTAATAAAAAAGAAAGAAATCTCGCACCGCAAACAGTACAACCAGCCAATCCAGCGCAGCGGTCAGAAGTGCCGTCCTCAAGGCAAGTATGGTGATTTCGTTTCGTACAATACGGATACTGGCGCAATCGGTTCGCAACAGACAAATCGCAACCGTGGAAACCAGCCCAGGAGCCCTGGGGAGGAACCACACCTGGGTGCTTGAATAGTTCCCGAAGGATCGAAAGGCCATCTGGAACAAGTGGGTTTTTAAAACCAAACGAGGCGTCGAACGGTACAAGGCCCGCTTGGTTGTCAAGGGATATTCCCAGCGACCAGGCATCGATTACTAGAAAGCTTACACTCCAGTGGTGAGGTGTTCAACGATTCGTTACCTGATGGCGCTGGCAGCGAAGCACGATTTGGAGTTTGACCAGGCGGACATTGTATCCGCCTTTCTACAAGACACAGTGGGAGACGAGGTGATATATATGGACCAGTCCGAATGATTCGGCGTGAACCCAACGAAAGTATGCAGACTGAAGAAAGCGTTGTATGGTTTAAAACAATCCAGCTGTGTATGAAACCAGCAGTTGGATGCGCACCTTCGAGAGTTTGGACTAGAGCGTTCAAAGGTGGATGCTTGTCTTTACTACCGAATCGAAGACGAGAAGATGCTGTTTTGACTATATACGTCGACGACTTGCCCATTTTGACCAACGATAAGAAGCTGAAAAAGGTCCTGAAGAAGTTGAAGCCGATTCCAGATGAGAATAAGAAGAGATCGAACTGAAGGTGAGCTATCATTGGACCAAGAAAGCTACATTGAATCGATGCTGGAGAAGCTTCAAACTATCATGCAATGGCTACGCCGGTCGAGTCAAGCTTAAGGTTGGAGAAGTCAATGTGCCCAAAAACGAAAGATAAAGAAGAGGAAGACGAGATGAAGAGTATGCCGCACAAAGAAGCCGTGGGATGCTTAATGTATCTGTTCCAGGTTTCGAGACTCGACATAAGCTATGCCGAGAATGCCGTAAGCCAGTATAGCAACAATCCAGGACGCAAGCACTGCGAGGCGATCAAACGGATTTTCCGATGCAAGGCGGCGCAATTTCCTGGAACGCAAAGCGTCAACCGACGGTTGCACTATCTTCCTGTGAAGCCGAATACATGGCGATGTCCCGGACTTTACTGGAGCAGGTGTTCAGCAAGTCAAAAATAGATATCCTGTGCGACAATCAATCTGCGATCTGCGTTACCAAAAACGGATAGTAAAATCCCCGAAGCAACAAATCTCGTGTACTTTTTCAAACAGACGGATCTGATTTTGTAAACAAAGAGGGGAAGTAAGATTCAAACGTTAAATTCTTGATACCCTTAGCACTTTCATGCAAACTATGGCCACCAACACAATGAATAACATTTCCCTAACATGATGGCGATGTTACTTTGTAACAGTAAAGTCCTCAATTTTGGCCGATACGATATTCAATTATAATTGCCACGAATGCCACCATGTCACCAGAAATGGGCAATTTTTATACTGCGCTTTCACTACACAATTCCGGACTTGGAACCAGACCGACCGTTCCCTAACGCAGACTATTTCAGCCAAACCCTGAAAAATATAACAGGTCCCGCTTATGCGCCAACACACCGAAATGGAGTGATGCGGAACTGCACGATTATGCCTGCCCGGCTAACAATCTCGGGGCGGGTTAAACTAATCTCACTAGACGGAACGCGAAAGGGAATTACTGATGTAGGCCACACATGGATTCGAGATCACGCTAACGCCAAAAACTACAACGTGGGTACATACTGAATTTGGGTCTGTATTCGATTGTGGGTTAGTGTTTCGACTTGCGCAAGTGTTCTAATATTTATACATTTTTGGTTCTTAATGCTATTCTAACCTGATTGTAGCTCATCGCTACGTTACTTGATTGGTGGCTGTACACACTACCAAAATGTCATGTAAATTTCTGTCCCTTGAGACCGACACTTGCAAGCGCCCTTTAGCACATAAGAATGAGTTGAAAGAGATGAGAAAATACATTCAATCAAACATATCTTTTGTCAAAATGCGTATGTGTCAGTTTCAGGAGACGTTATTTTACACGAAATCTTTCTGTACGTTCCCCGAATTTTTACAAACATAAATTACGTCTCGTGTAAAATTCGTAATTTCTAAGTGTGTAGTTTCGGTGGTGGAAACGCCGGAGAGGCTCGTCCCAGGCGTGCTCGATTGCCGGACTGATCGGCAAGTGCTGGTGGATAACTGCTGTGGTTGCCGGAGCCACGCTTGGCGCTCCCGACAGGCTGCCGACGGCAGATCCCCCCCCCCCTTATCAATAAAGTCCAAAACCTCTACTATACCCCCCAGCAAGAAAAATGTTAGAGTTAGACGATGTTAGACATTTGTTCGACGTTACCAACATAAAGCTTTAACCACCAGTTTGCATGCTTTTAGGAGGAATTTATTACACTTTGCTGTCATCCTCTTTTCAGCGTGCTTTACCAACAAAAGTCGAGATGCCCACTGATGAGACGGAAGTTTGATATCACATATCATTTTAAATCGTCGAGTCGAAGTCTTACGGCGTGGGGAAAATGTCGACAAGATGTTTAGGAAAACATACAGATATTTAACCTCTGTCACTTCAGTGGGCGCCCGGCCTAAAGCTTCATGATCAGACTAGGAGGATTTCAGCGTTGCCAGAGCATCTGTTTTTGTGTTATTTAATTGAATTACAATAGTAATTAATTAACGGTAGTAATATTACTAATTTTGTCATATTAACACTCTTGAGGGATGTTTTATAGCATTCAGGTCTGATACATTCGGTTGCTTTGGTATTAAATATTTTCAGAACGAGATTTTTATAGAAATTTTCACCAACACGAATGTTTAAGGTATGCTTTATGAATAGACATTTGCTTGAATTGGTTAATTGCCCCTGAACTACAGAGAAGGATTTACAGGTTACTTTTAAAAAACTAGCCCAGGGCAATATTTCCAATAAAAACTATCATTCAATGAATCCTTTTATTTTTCTACAAAAAATTAAGAATTTCAATTAAGCCACTTGATAGATTGGGACGCAAATTCTCTGGTAATGTTTAGAAAATCACTTTGACAAAATTACTGAGCAATTACAATTTATTTGTACATATACGCACTAAACCTTAGTGATCTACAAATTTCTTTGCCTAATATCTGCAACAGTATCTCGGATAAAATATATTTCGACCTTATTCGATGATATCGCTGCTACTAAAGCATTAATTCAGAAGCCTAAAGCAGTAGTTAAATCATTTTTTATATAAAATTAAATTTTTATTCATACTTATCGCTTCCAAGAGCTCGAATTTTGAACATACTTTCTAGACCAGATTTTGAACTCTGTCTTGTTCAGTATTTAAACGTATACGTATGACTGTAAATTTAAATAGATTTCAAATGGTGAGTTGAAAACGTGGTGGGAGGGTGCGACAGACCTCTTGTCGACACAAGTTCCTATCTACGAGTCATATGATCACAAAAGACTGCCAGCTGAAACATGTAGTTGGAGACGCTGGTTGGCGTAGCCTGGGCAATGTGTCATTTCGAAAATAGCGAAGTGAGCGGGTGTGACTGAAGGTCGTGTACCTGTAAATCATTGTGTTTACCCATACCTGTGTATAAAATCATATTATTTTCCATTCTCGGTTTATTAATAATTTCAGAACGCTTTGGAATCATCTTTGCATTCCCAAACCATTTAAGAGCCTGGAGCAACATGAAAAGCATCAAAGGCTCAGTTTGTTTTTCAGTATTTCAGCATAACATTTACTTTAAAATTTCACTTCTGAACTTCAACTGATACATTAAAAAAATACGGGCATGCACTTTTAAGCAGTATAGGATTTTATTTAAATATTTTGTTTAGTGGTATTTTGATTAGATAAGTCATTTAATTCAGAAATCATCAATCCGGGCTCTTCGATCACTCCAATTGCTATCTTTTAGATGTAACTAGAACAGTATGAAGAAAATCTTACAACATGTCTTATAAAATAATATCTTTTATTGAAATTTAATCCTTGGTATATGGAATGATCTAATTTGTTTTCAGCTTTTCCAGGACTTTTTGACGTAGGACTTACGTCTCTCTTTTCTATTCCTGTATAGGGGCGCCGTTCTAAAATTTCTGAAATCGCAAACGTTACGCGGGTTTGGAGACTTTGAACGATAATATCTCCTCTCTGGCCCACAGAAATTTTACGATAAGTATTTCATTCGCAAGGTAGAACATCAAAGCTGAATCCCTGTTGCAAACTTAATTCATAATGTTTGTGTAAACTAATTAAACAGTACTTAAAAGAAAACTGTCTAAACGCACAACGCTATTGGTCGAAAATGACATCATGTTTGCGCCTCGCTCTGATTGGTTCATACTGCCACAGTTACCGTGCCAACGAATATCAAACATGTGGGGACGACCGACCAATCATCAGTTCTCGCTGTGCATCCGCATGCGACAAACGTATTTGCGGAGCACGTTGGTAGAAAACGCCGCCCGTGGAAACAAGAAGACCAGACCAAGAAGAATCATCCACGTCACCTGCAGCTAGCCATCCGCAACGACGAGGAGCTGAACAAACTTTTCTCCGGTGTGACCATTTCACAGAGTGGTGTCCTGCAGCCCAAGAAGACTGAAGAAAATTTCATTCGCGAACCATGTTATCAACTAAAATCCGTCTTTTTCAGGACTATCAAATCAAGTTGCCAACTAAAGAGTATGTTTGATAGAAATTTCTCTTGAGCTCTTCGAGTTTTCATTACCACGCAGCGGCTCAATATGGCGTTGAAAAAGCCGCGTCCCGGAGAAAATGGCCAATTCAATCGCCCCCATCATCTTCGTGGTCAAGTGGTTAGCGGCGTCGCCCGTCGTTCATTGTCATGTAGTGAGGGTTCGATTCCCGCTCCAGCCTGTGGAACTTTTTGCAACACTAAAATGTCCAAACTGGTCTACTTGGTGTTAGGTTAAGTTGTTCGTTGTAATTCGCTCTATGGTCAATGATCAGTGTGTACACTCTCGAGTGAAAGACGTTGCAAATGTCAATTTTTATCGTAGTATTACGTGGTGCCAAACACTCAGACCATCCTGCTGCCCAGGAAGACCGAGAAGAAAAATTAAATCGCGAACCATGTTCCCTCCGTCAACAACTAAAACCCGGTCTTTTCAGGACGAACAAATAAATTTGCCAACTAAAGAGTATGTTTGATTGAAATTTCTCTTGAGCTCATTGAAATGTTCATTACCACGCACCGGCTCAACATGGCGTTGCTTAAACTGCCGCGTCCCGGAGAAAATGGCCAAATCAATCGCCCACATCATCTTCGTGGTCAAGTGGTTAGCGGCGTCGCCCGTCGTTCAAGCGGTTGTTGTCATGAAGTTGAGGGTTCGATTCCCGCTCCAGCCTGTGGAACTTTTTGCAACACGATAATGTCCACACTGTCTACTTGGTGTTAAATGAAGTTGTTCGTAATTCGCTTTACACCCAAACTAAAAAAGTAAGATTGTTATACAATTTTGCTTGACTTTGTTCCATTCTTGCTATTGATCGTAACTTGGATGAAAAATCTAACATTAGTTGTGGGCCAAATAGCAACAGCAATTCGCAATGAAAAATTGAACGTGTGGGTGAGGTTTTGCGCAGTGATATACTTAATTGATGAGTAAGAGATGAGTGCCCGAAAGTCAGATGGCTCACAAATTAAAATGTGCATATCACAAGATCGAGATTCAGACCACGACCGCTAGCGCGGCGGCTCTTGATGGCAACCATTCAGTCACTTTGACAAAGCAAGAGTACGGTTAGTTCACTTGGCGAGGAATTCAGGGTACAGAAATGAAGCAAATGGACATATTTTCCACCAAGCTATGTACAACCGGTCGCTAGAAAAAAATGCATGGCATTGTTTATTTCATAAAACGCTTTGTCGATGATCAGTGAGAACAAAAATAGAACACTTGACGGCGGCAATACAACAGTGGCCAATAGCGTTGCGGCATTTTGTGATATCGACTCATCCATATTGTCTATTGATATGTTGGTGATGATTGAATAAGGATCCTACAGCGATAAATTTGTTTCGAGCTATTTTTGCTTGCCAGTCGCTTGCACACACTTGCATGGCTTCATTCGTACCATAAAACGCTTTGTGAATCAAAATGGGCAAAATTGCCTTTTCTGAATCATGCGGATTTCTCAAGATATGATTGCAAAACTGCAATTGCATTTTTTGCAATTCAACCTTTTCATCTTTTGGGTGTATGTTCATTGTTCAGTCTGTACAATCTCGAGTTGAAGACGGTGTAAATGCCTATTTTTATCGTAGAATCACTTACCGCCAAACACTCAGGCTGTCCTGCAGCCAAGAAAACTGATAAGAACATTTCAATCGCGAACCATGTTCCCTCCGTAAACACAGGATCCATTTCACACTTACAAGCACGTTGGACATTTTAGTGCCAACATTTGCTTAGGGCGAATCTGCTTTTGTAAACAAACACTTTGTCTGCTAATTTATCGGAAGTTGTATACAATTCCTTCAAATTGAATATATCAGCGGATAGAAATAAAGCTCTTCTTCCTTAAAGAGTGCTTAATTTGTATTTGTGACCTTTTGTTCAAGAGCAAATGACTACGAAAGCCATTGTTTACAAAAGCAAATTAGGGCGAATCTAATGTTGGCGCTGATTTAACAAACAAAATATCATTAACAGTCAATTCGAGCCGAACTGCAGTTTCTATAAATTTTCGTGAAGAACCAATAGCGGAAGAAGAACCGGAGCCTCACACACCAACAGCACAGGGTTTCATGGTTCTGTAGACTGAATAAAATATAGTAGAAATTCATCAATTCGCTGACATCAATTTCGTCACAACAACAAGCAGTCCTACGTCAACTTTGCAGTTATGTCACTGACATAACTCATCCTTTCGTTTTTAATTATTTAAAAAAAAAAAAAATACCCCCACCACACCCCAAAAACAGGATGGGGGGGGCCCCCCCCCGCATTTTTGCCCCCCGGGCCCCCCCTACACCCCCCCCCCCCCCCCCAACACCCCGCCCCCCCCCACACCCCCCCCACCTTTCCCCGGGCCCCCCCAAAAAACCCCCCACCCAGAACCCCCCCCCAGGAGGGTCTACCCACCACACGATCATCACACCACAAGTCGTATCAAAACCAAGACGATTCAACGTTAAAGAGCATTTCAACAAGCCTTTCAAAACACTGTTCCAAGAAATTTTCATGTTATGCATAAGACCATCATATTTACTAATTAATTGAAAAATAAATGTCCACATTTTGAATCATCACGGTCTCGGATCAGCCTCAATCGAATTATATTATATCGGGGTATCCCCAGGGGCTGGATAGTCCAAAAAAAAATGGGTATAGTTTTTGGTTCAGGAAGTACCAGCACATTGGCCCATGCTTAATGAACAACCCCTAAAAACATAACTCACTACGAACAATCCCTCAAATATTTTGTCAAAATAACACAGCGAATCCAAACCAAAACAAAGATTTTAGTAACGATATAAACAATATTAATTATTTAACTCTAGCTCCGAAATAAGAAAAAAAACATAGAAAATTATAAAATGCCGTTGAATGTTTTAATAATAAAAAATTACAAAATATACATAAAAAAAATCTAGGCATAAATATTATTGCGAGCTTTTCTATTTTTTTCAGGTTTTTTAAAATAAAAATTTTGTTTATTGCAACATTTTCAATTAATGTTATATATTATGTTAAAATAATGTTTAATGTATATAATGTAAATATTTATATACCTGAGATGAAAACATTCACGAAAAAACACGCTTGGGTATTATTATTGAGTGACAGCGTCATAGCATGCAGCGGAACCGGATGACGGAGAACGAAATAACCCAAAAAAGTATTTTGTTTTAAACTAAATTTTTAGTTCTTTTTTCTCGAAAAAAAAATAATTTAAGATTGATTTAAACGCCGCTTTAGTTTAATCAATCTTAAAAATATATTTGTTTTCCTGAGTCAACGCATTCTGTGTGTCTTTTTTTTTAAATAATAAACCCCTTCGATGGTGGAAACAATAAAAATGTTAGTTTAGAACAATCATAATGTGTGTTGTACTGTGATAATATCTTTAGTTAGAAACAACCAACCTGTCTATTTGTATCAAAGCAAAATCTTTAGTTTAAAACAACAAAACGGATTTTTAAAACCACTAGTTTTTTACTTTGGATGTCAACAAAAAAGTTTGTTGTTTCAATTTGCGTTGTCTGATTGTATTTATATGAAATTATTTAAGAAGTTACAATTCAATAAAGTTAAATATAATTCAAACTAATTCAGTTGAAATGATTTGTTTTTTAAGATCATTTATTTGTTCAGGCTCAATCGAATTAACTTTACAGAGCCAAGATTTCATATTTATATACATCAATTATCTTGAAACTAACGTTAAGGAGACAGAACCGATTACTCGCGGTCGTCTCGAGGTTTATAGGAATAACAATTGAAAGGATGGGAAGATGGGCGGGAATTTGAAGTATGGTTTACATAACACATTTATTTTAGATTAGAAATTGTCAAAAAAAACTTAAAACTATACAACTTTTGGCTTCTTTTGACTAAGACATGAACATTTTCGAGAAGGAAACAAAAACACACACGCAAACACAGATAAAAAAAACTTAAAGTAAACATACAGGTAAAACTAACAACAATCTAAGGCTAATGTTAGTCAAAAACACATAAATGAGTTTCATAAACTCCGGGTCACGCAGAGCCAAAATATCTCGAACTGGTACATTGTGTTGTCTACCTCGAGCCCGAAGGGAATCATAAAGCTCAGATCTGACTCCACGATGCTCAGCACATGACCAAATAATGTGATATGCGTCCTAGTAACCTTGTCCACATTCACAGAGATTGCCGTCGCTCAGCCCAACACGATATAGGCGAGACATGACACGAATGAAGTCTCGACCCACATCCATCCCCCTAAACCAACATTTCTTCGACACCTTTGGGATGATAGAATGTTGCCATCGCCCCAAATCTTCTGTACTCCATTTATGCTGCCAGCTGACAAGTGACTGTTGACGAAAAATAGGAAAAAATTCATTAAAGGCGATTTGTCGATCATAAATATCGCCTTCTATAGCGCCCACCTTTGCAAGTGAGTCCGCTTTCTCATTGCCCGGAATTGAACAATGAGAACAGAGGTGATAATAAAAGAACGTGAAGATAAAGCACTTAGAAGACCTCGTATTTTCATGAGAAAATACGAGGAATGCTTTACCGGCCTCATGAAGTGAATAACCTCTATAGAACTGAGACTATCCGTGAAGATGAAGTGCTGATCCGGTGTTACTGAGGCAACCATTTCTAGCGTAAAGTGTATTGCCGCTTATTCAGCAACATATACTGAACAATGAGCTTGAAGTTTTCGTGTGGCGCTATAAATTTCATCAAATGTACCAAAACCGGCTGAATCCTCTATCAATGATCCGTCAGTGAAGAACGATTTAGTGGAATTAACTTGGCCAAACTTTGCAGCAAATATCACAGGAACAATCATAGGACGATGATGCTCTGGAATTCCATCGAAGCTCCTGCTTCATGGATAAAAATCAAAATGAACCGAACTGCCGAAAGTCGGAGAAGCTTAAACACGATTGGGAATATTTGGCGAAGGGCTTTACATCCAGTGTTATGTACAAATGGGACAACGTCATGAAGCGAGTTGAGGGGTTCAGCTCTAGAAGCTTCACAAAGTTTCCGATTATATGCAGGGTTCATAACTTCACACCTGGTGAGGAGCCGGAGAGATAATTCTGAAAACCGATCCGAGAGTGGCAACATGCCAGCCAGCACATCAAGACTCAAGGTGTGAGTTGAGTGCATGCAACCCAACGCGATGCTTAAAGACACCGATTGATTCCAGTTTGATGATGTATGACCGAGCCGCTGACTGAAAACAAAAAATACCATATCTTCTAAAACCGACAAAATCGTTGTCCGGTACAACGTTAGAAGATCTTGCGGATGCGCTTCCCACCAGGTCCCGGTAATTGTTCGAAGAAAAGTTGATCCTTTGCTGGCATTTTCGCTTCAGATACTCAATGTGGGATCTCCAGGTGCACTTCGAATCGAACCAGACCCCAAGATATTTAAAGACATAGAATGAGTTATCCGCTTACCCCACATTTGAAGCTTCGGTTGTGCAGGGTTATGCTTCCTAGAAAAAAATACCAACTGAGTTTTCTCCGTAGAGATTTCGATACCTAGCTCTAGAGCCAAGTGGACAAATTGTCTAAGGTATTCTGTAAGGGTCCTTGCAGATCGACCCCATTGGGTCCCGTGACAGACACTACGCCGTCATCTGCAAGTTGTCTCAACGTACAGTTGTCACTTAGACAACCGTCAATATCTTTGACATAAAAATTATACAAAAAGAAGCTAAAACGTGATCCCCTGGGGGAGACCTATGGACAGCGAAATCGGGAAGCTGTAGAGGTTCCATGAGAAAATCTCATATGTTTCTCTGACAGCAAATTGTACAAACAATTATTCATTAGTGGTGAAAAGCCACAAGCGTTTATCTGACAGAACTTCAAAAGATTTAACAGCGAGTTTATCTAACAGAACTTCAACAGATACTGAATCAAAAACCCCCTTGATATCCGGGAATACAGAAGCCATTTGCTCTTTTTTTAGCAAAAGCTAGCGGAATCTCTGTGGAAGCAACTCGAGACAGTCGTTCGTTCCCTTACCCCTACGGAAACCAT